>APFE030741266.1:0-31833 GCA_000404065.3 Pinus taeda
CCAAAGGCGAACATCATGTTGGATATTATCCTTTAAAGACCCTATGAACACATCAATCCTATGATCCTCTGGAATATCTTTCACCCTTATGTTCAGTTTTTGGAACTCCTCAATGTGCTCCGTTATTGAACCCTTTTGTTTGAGACTTATCAATCGGCTAAAAAAAGTGTTGCTTTTTGTATCCTCATAATGTGCCATCAATTCTTCCGTAAAAATTGCCCAAGTGATAAATTGTTTACGAGAGCAAAGCCATTGATACCATACAAACTGATTTGGTTCCAATATAAAGTTGCCATACGTACCTTTTGTGTGTTTTGCACATTACTGAGATCGAAAATTGCTCCATCTGTAATATCCATGCTGCGGGATCCTTGCCATCAAACTTCCTCATATCGATTTTTGGAATATGATGGTCTTTGATCCCACATTAGAACCTATGGAATCATGATTAACATTTCTTTTGTTCTCATCATGAGTTTCCTTTACTACCCTTTCACCCTTAGTGACCATTTCTTGGAGCAACTTATTCATATTTATCTTCAATTCGTCCATGTTTGTCTTCAAATTTGTCTTCAAATCGTCCATGTCTGTCTTCAAATCTGTCTTCCAATCATCCATCTTAGCTTCCATGCCCTTTATCTTAGATTCCATGCCATTTATATTAGCTTCTGTTAGCTTCTGTGAGGCTGACATTTTTTGCACTTGGTCTTGTAATTTTGATATATCATGTAGCATTTCTTCCTCTTCTTCATGAGTCATGCTAGAGCTTTCAAGCTCCTTACTAGGTGTTTGCATTTTCTTTCCTCGGGGCATCAGTTACCGATAATAATTCTCTACTAGCCCTTTGAATTCCTTCAAAATAAATTTTCAAACCAATCTTAAGCAAAAATTAAAAAAAATATACACACCTTTTTTTTTGTAGGAGCTCGATATTGCATCTGATGTATCTTTGTACTTTCAGAACATCCAGTTCTGAAATTACAACCTGTGGTAGCCCTCTGTGTCCTCTTTCGAATGCCACCAGTCTGACCCTAATTGGATTCTCCAATGAAGAGTTATGCCAAATATCCCACAGTGACCTGATTATAGACCTTTTCAGAAGAGTGAACTTGTATGAAGTTCCACGTGTCACTATTTGGACCTCTGGCTCTGAAAAATATCTAGAAGAAACTATAGGTTGTCCTCTTTCTGTACCTTTTCGTGAAATTTCAATCCGATGCTCAGAGAGAAATTTATGACGATTTTCCCCAGGTCACCTGTTTGGAATGTAATTTAGGAATCTGCAAAAAGAACAACTTCCTCAGATCATATCTCCGCAAATATAGAGAGAAATGCTCTGAAATATAGACCCGAGCTGCAGCGCGATGTCTTCTCAAATGGGTTTTTTTTTAGACTTTTGAAATGTCACAGAAAAAAGTTATAGCGAAAATGCCACGATGACCTATTTGGAGCAGCGAAAACCTAGAATCCAAAGCTCTAATACCAAATGTTATGAAACCAGCTCAAGAAAAGATAGAAAAGATAGATCAATGCCTTAGAATTCAGCCTCTTCGAGGGGGCAAACCTCCTTTACATTACATAAATGAACAATTCTTGGATGATTCAAATGACAAAACCTCCTTTCTATATATAGGAGTCTAAGGAGTCACAATATAACCCAGCCGAACTAACAATAATAATATAAAGCCACAAAAATAACAATAGAGGGATTCTATGGGGCACAGTAATAACAATATGGGGGCAATAGGGACACAACAATATTAATAAGGGGTACAACTACCATAGTAATGGGGTAATCACTAGTATTATAGGGACCCAACAGGGTGCCTTCGACAGTTCAATGCCTACAAATCAACACAATGAATTGAAGCATAAGAAGAAGAATAATTTGTGGTTTTCTCCCATATGGTTTCCATGTAAAACTTATGTCTCATTTTTTTGATGTGATGGCTTCCTTATGTATTATTGATGTGATGACGACCTTATGATGCATTGTTTTATATGTTGATATGTTTCAAATGGTTATGAATTATTGTTAGATAATTGTTTTTTAAAGAAAAGTTGTGAAACCGTAATTTTGCTCTCAGATTTACTTCCACCCCCACACCCGCCCCCGCCCCTCCCCACCTCCCCAAAGTGTGGTCTTTGGTTCAACATTTTGTAGATTTATAGCCAAAAATGATGGATGGAGCTTAAAGAAAAATTCAATATCTACAATGTTATCATTTTCATTGTCAAATTTTATAAATATATCTAAAGTAATTTATACAATATGAACCCTTCAATAAATTTGAAAAATAATGGATTTTAACCAAAAAAACACTGTTAGACTTAGATCTCATAGCATTACAATTGCAATAGAGACTTTTAATGAAATCTACAATATAAAAATCATATATTTTACAAATAAAAAATATATTACAACTAATTTACTTGTCAAACAAGGTAAATCTAATAAAAAAACACTATCTATCAAGATTCAAGATCAAAATATATTTGATACAATACTTTTAACTACTAAAAATTATTATCTTTCTTTATCACCTCAATACTACTTTTGAATTTGGAGAGATGTAGGAAGATGTTGTGGATACTTTCCTGCTTCCTCAATACATCACCAATCCTTCCTGTATTATTCAACGACTTTGAAATCGATACCATGTTGAAAATTTTTCTTCATGCAAAATTTTATAAAATAAGGAAAATAATAGTTGCAAAGTAAATAGAAGGATAAAAGCCTATGAACAACACATGAAAATAGAACTAATTAATATTTCTTAACTCTAAATTAAATTCTTGGAGAGCAACCAATCTTATAATCTAGTGAGTGTGATAAGTCTCATTTACATATTAAGCTATAGATCCTCTCAACAAATTGACAAATATGTTAGAATAAACTAAATCCTAAAATAATTAATTTAGACTTCGAGAACATTAGGATTAGGAGATTAATAGACTGACCCTTCCCTTAGTACTTCCTTGATGAGAATATAATTCTTAAGGATGGTTCAATAGTCCATTCTCGATACTTCCCCACAAGGAAAAATCTAAGCTTGTGGAAGGATTAATCAAGCCTTCAACATACTCCTCCTCAACAATAAATACCATTCCTCAAAAAGGGTTGGCTAATAGTTACCTTGGGATCCTATATGACACAATACCATGCACAAGCGTGGGTTGGTTGACCCCTCCTTACAATCTCCCCCAATGAAATGACTAAGGCTTTAAAAAGGGCCAATTGACCCTTTCTCTCGTGCTCCCTCATGATGTAAATACTATGATCAAGAAAAAGTTGGTTGATCCTTCCTTGAGTTCCCCTTTAGTGTATATTATGCATAAAAAATGGTTTGATGATCATTCCTTCAAATTTTCTATGACATAAATATTATGTTTAATGGTCAATAACATCTTCCCTTGGGTCTCCCTCAATGACAATACTAAAATTGAGGAAGAGTTAGTTGAACACTCTTGGTGCACCCACATAAGGAAAATATTATGGTCAAGGACCTAGGATATTGGTTAAAAATAAAATCATCCCCTAAATAAACCTTCCCTATGACCCCTTAGATTACAATATTATGCCTAACAAAGCGTTATTAGTTAACATATCCCCGTTCATCATCTTGATAGAAATACTGTGTGTGAGGAAGGGTCAATCAACCCATCCAGTCGATATTCTATAACATGAATACCATCCTTGAGAAAAGTTTAGTCAACCCTTGTTCATATTTCCCCTTCATCAAAATAATATGATGAATCTTTGTGATAAGTATAGAAACTCTAGAAGAAGAGAACATATCCCTATAATGGCTATGGAAGCTTGAAAAGGCATTAGGATAATTTTGAGGTCAAAAAAGTGTTTGAAAACACATTTTTTACATGCATTTTCAAAAATAAAATTGTGGGTCTACTAAAAAATATGCGAAGTAGGTACTCGTAGGATGCACTTGACATCTAAGTAAACTTATAGAGAGATAAATTGAAAATACGATTTTAAAAAAATCTCTCTTTTTCTTTAAAATTTCATAACCCTTATTTTATTTTTTCCACTGGAAAAATCGTAATCTTTCATTATGATTGAAAAATTACATGTTGTAGATGCCTCTCGCCATATGCTATAAACAGATTTCAAAAAAGGTGCACAAAAAGATGCATAGATCCTTCAACACCATGCAGGGTGTATGGATTTCAAGAAATAAACATAAATAGCAAAAATATTAATGCATAGGTGGGGAAAAGTCAGACTTTTCGCCCTTTTTTCTTCTCGACCTTTCTCCAAACCCCCTGTGACTCTGTGGGAGTTATAAGTGCTAATGCATTTTTAGCCACAGGTTGTGGATTATCCTTATCAGAGTCTGACGTGTCTAATATGTGTTGGTGTTTATTTCTCCCCATATCCATTCTGATTTTCTTGCTAGTGCTGTGTCTATATGTTCCTGTTGATTTGTGTCTTCTGCATCTGGTTCTTTATTCATCTGATTGGTCTCATTTGGGTTAGCATAATCCATCTCTTCTTCCTCCTCATCATCCGGGGGAGGTGGAAGAAATTGCCATCCATTTGCTTGTTTTTCTCTTTTCTTCTTTCTGCGTTGTCCTTTTTTACTACTGGGCACGTGCTTTGTAGGTGTCCTGTTTGTCGGCGAATTCGGCATTTGAAAGCAGTGTTTTCATAATCTAGAACCCATGTCCAGCTCCTCTGTCCATGCTTCAGCTGAATTTGGTCTGGTAGGCCTTTGCTGAGGTCTACTTCCACACATATTCGTGCAAAAGTATATATTCTTTCCTCCACTCACTGGGTGTCCATTTTAATGTAACGCCCAATAGTATTTCCAATTCCAACTAGTACTTGATGATTCCAGAGATTTATTGGGAGGTTGTGTAGCCGCACCCAAACTGGCATCTTGGAGACAACCATTGTGTTTTCATCAAAATTTGGGAACCATGGTGTGATGAAGAGTCCAGTGGATCCCCAGAACCAAGGTCCTTCCTGCATTACTATGTCTCTGTCTATTGCTAACAGAAATTTCATTATGAAAAAACCCTTGGAGCAGAGATGTATTTCGCAGTGTGTGGTCCAGTTCGTGAAGATCCAAAGAAATAGATCAACCAGTTTGGGCCAAAAGTAGTTAAATCTACATATTATTGCTTGTCTTTCATATATAGTGCAGTGCTCGTCTATTTCTAGTGTATCTATGTTGTATTCTGGGGTGTGGTCCAGCTGTTCCACTATGTATGGCCTTGTGTCCATACCTGTTTGGTTCGGTGCTGCTCCTTCTGTGTTTTTCCGTTGTAGGACGTTTTTGAAGGAAATGTTGCCTGGTTTTTTCTCGATTGAACCAATACCACTTCCTCCCACCCTATCTGGATTTCTGTTATTGTTGGTTGCACCCCCTCTTAACCTCAGATTAAGGATAATTGTTGACAGAGGTGCAATTTTGTATTCCCAAAGGTGTTTTGTATCTTGTAACACTCTACCCCCTTGTATCAGGTTTTGTGTTCTGATGGGGTAACCCAACTGTTGCATTATAATTTTCTACATTTGCTCGACAGTGTTTGTCTCTTTGACCCAAATTATTTTCGATTTTCCTTCCGGGTCTTTTACAAATACTTGGAAACTGTGGTCTCTTACCAGGGTTCTAGATCTTGTTTTTGGCAGATCTATCCCTGTGACTCTGCTCTGCACCTTTTTCTCACTTCGAAACAACTTATTCGGTAAGCGAGCTTCCAGATCTGACCATAAATAGGGTCATTCTGCAATAAGAAGGTCTGGATCTACGAGCCCAAGACTCGATTTGTGCTCATTGCCGCGGATCTTTGGATATGTTGCCCAATCAGGGCTCAATGGCGGTTGTTTGAACCGATGGATGTCAAGATCTGCAACATAATAATACAGATTTGTGTTCTGTTATGCAAAAAACTGGAATATGGCAGAGTCGGCGACTTTTCATCCTGAGAGCTCTGTTGTTGCTAGAAATAGCGCCTTCACAAAGCGTGATCTCGGAGGCATTTACTGCCATAGAGCAGGCTGTCAAGTGCCCGATCCATAAGCATTTCATAATCGTATCCAACCCGTTTATGCGGATCAAGGGTTTACCAGCTGTCTTCGCCGCCTGAGGGAGCACCGTATTCAACAGATCTGGCCAATAACGCAGCTTTGTCCTTCTTATAAACCCTGACTACTGCAGATAACATAAAATCCCTGCTCTCGGTGCACCGAAGATAACCAATGCAGGTCGTGCGTGTTTCAGCTTCTTTCTTGTGGAGTCTCCGGTGGTTTGGCCAACGTAGGTCAGACTAAGAGCCATTGCTACTGCATAGATCGAGATTAACTTTTATGTTTCTTTAGGATTTTTTCGTAACTCTTATTTTATTATTTAAATTGTTAATTTATTATTTTCTTTGGGAGACCCATTTTAGATCTCAAAATTCCCTTAATGGAAGATAATGGTTTCCACGTAATAGCCATATAGGTTAAAAAAAAAAAGAATATATCCATATAATAAATTTGGAAACCTAAAAAATGAGAGAACATATCCTTCATGACAGCTAAGGAAGCTAGCTTTGATATCAACTAATACAAAAATAACTTGTTTAAACTGTTGAAAAATGAAGAAATTATTATTATATTTTTAGTAATTCATCACTTTGCTTATGAAATCACAATCTTTATGTCTCCTCTATTATTATTAGTCATCACTTTGATCATTACTTTACATTAGTTATATAAATATTTATCTATTTTCTAATTTATAATATAGAAATATTTTTTTATTATTTTTTTAATATATTCAAATTTTATGTTTATATCAATTTATTGATGGATAGAATGGTGACTACTAAATTGGAAACAATAATTAAAAAACAATAAAACAATAAAACTTAAAGAGGAAAATCAAGACCCTTAAAACTTTGAATTGACATTGAATAAGTGTATTGTTAAGGCACTCTATACTCAAAGCTCACTAGTTCAAATCCCTTCAGGATCCACTCATTTTTCAATTTTTTTTTCTTAAAACTAACTATTTTATTTTACAACATTATCTATTCATATACACTTGATTTTGAGAGGATTTAAATCTCTTTTTATTTTTGCAATACACTATTTAATCCCTCTTTTTAATAATTATGAATAAATAATTACCTTTCAACCAAATATACTTAATCATATTGAATATTCATCATAATTTTTCTAACTTTTATATATATATATATACTTCATCCTCATGATTTCTACCACCCAATATATTACTTTTGTCAATTTATTCTTAACATTTATATTTAAAATAATAAACAAATGTTATAATGCTAAATTCCATATTTAGAGTATTAATCCCACACAATTATTTATTCAATGCATAATATGATCATTACTTTTGAAAAACAAAGACTTTATATTTGTGTTTCTAATGCTCAAATCCATATTTAGAATATTAATCTCACAAAATTGTTTATTCAATGCATAATATGATCATTACTTTTTAAGAACAAAGACTTGCCATGGAATTGTATGAACAAAGAAATCATTTTAATAAATTTTACATATGGTAAATAAAATTATGTTTAATATAATTTTTTTATATTTCAAAAAACCCAAAAGCAAAAAAAAAAAAAAACATTAAAATTTTATAATAAAAAATTAATTTAAAAAATTTGTGGTGATGTGTGAAAAAAATGAATTGAATAATTATTTAAAGTTTCATTAAATTTATTTTTTTAAGAATTTTTAACTTGTTTGATTGGATAACATTAAATTGCAAAAAAGTATTTTTATGAGTTTTATAAGTTACTTATGTCTTAAAAAGTGGCTCCACATTAATGAACTAACGTAAATGACAATAATAAAACCTTTGTTTCAAACTAATGAACTTATTTGTTTTATAACATAAAACAAACTATTAATGAGAAAATAATTTTCAATTAAAAAATAAACTAGTTTCTTGTACTTAAACTAGTGTTTATTCACATTATCATTAATAAATAAATAAATAGTTTTCAATTAAAAATTAAACTATTTTCATGTCATAAAGATTGAGTATGATGGCGGCCTTATATAATGTCTTTTCAGAAAAACAAAATTTTAAAATAAAATTAATTTTATGTAAATATTTGATTATTAAAATATGTCTCTCTTCAAAGTTGAACTCAACTTTTTATAAAAGACATGTTTTTAATCATTAAACTTGCAAATTAGTCATATAAATTAAATGTTTGGTAAACACAAATAGGCATCAATCCATGATAAAAATCAAAGCACTTAAGCCATTATACATCACATGTTGCCATTTTTTTTTTAATTATAAAAATTAACTTCGTTATAATTTTATTTTAAATGATTTATTATTAATTATAAAAATAATCAATATGTGAGTTAAATGTATATGCATTTTGAAATACATGTAACAATATTCTTAACCATGGAGATTTTTAATATGTAAATAGTTCTTTTTACAATACTATGGTTTATCAATACCATGCCTAGTATGATATGTGTTGATATGACATTTTTTAATTAATTTAAGCTAAATATATTAAATAAACATAACTAATTTGAAGATAAAAACTTAGCCCTTGATCTATGAATACTAGTATAAATATTCCAACCAATTTTACAGAAGTTAAATCTCTATCATCCTCTTAATAATTACCCATACTTAAACTAAAATGATAACAACCTTATTATAATTATTAAAAAATACTATAAATAATAATAGTTATTATTTAATATTATTAAAAAAAAACCAACAACCTTAACATTAACCTGTATAACCCATGTTCTTTAATGTTATTCACACGAATAACACCTCTCACCAAAACATATTTGACAACCACCGAAGTGTTCGAATGGTTGGAGTTTTGAAGTTTTGCCATCTATCTAATATCAACAATGTGTCTTCCATGGCATAATTAAAATCTAACAACTAAATTAAATGAACCCAATACTAAGGAACTTACTACCAACCAAGAGCAAGGTCACGAAAACAGAGAGAAATGCAATAAGGCTTAACATAAAATATTAAAATATACCATGGTCTTGATTTTTTTTGCTTTCCTATCCTCGTCACACTCTTTGGCTCCAGAAATAGCAAACCATATCTTCTTCATTTTGATTTCTTTTACATATGTGAATCCTTCCTTCAATCGTTGGTGCAACTACTCCAGTACTGTAAGGCCCCTGAGCTACGGATGACTTGGGCGAGGCTGCATGACGATGGAGCACGGACAAGCTGGGTAGCCGCAGGTGGAAACGAGAAGTCATGAGGCGAAAAATGACTAAGTGTTTGGTCGATGAAGGTTTATATGGCAGGGCGGTCCCGGATGTGGGCGCCCCAGCCATGGCCAAAGTGCGAAAAGGCCGAATTGGTGGGTCGGCTGGCATGGGCCGACGTGACCACAAGGGCGAACAAAGGGTATAAGTAGGCGGATATGGAGTTAGCGTTTGACATCCAAGTTCATCCAACAAATGTGAGCTAAGGAGCCTGCTCTTAGGCAGATAGCAAGCAAGCTTGGAGTTCTGAATTAAGGGCGATGGTGTAGGCAAACGTAGGGGCCGAAGCACCCCAGCTACAGGTTGGGCAAGGTGTGTGGTGGCCGCAGGCACAAACATGACAACGGGCAAGTTGGTGAACAGGTCGGCGGACGAATCTTTAGAGCGAGTCGGGTAGCAGGTGGGCGGGCACACACAGGCGTCAAGTAGATAGTTGAGTTGATGTAATCGGCGGGTTGTTTGGTAGTGTGAGCGCACGGTGGAACGGGCGAGTCGGGTAAGGCAAATTTGGGCGGGTGCTTGTACACGGGTTGAACGGAGGATCGTCGGGTGGATGAACCGGGCGAGGGTGCTAGTGAACGGTTGGTCGTGCGGAGTGCTGTGCCGAAGGGTGAGTCGGGAAGATGAACCCCAGGCACCACAACACGACAAATGGGTGAAACAATAGGTGAGTTTTGGGCAGTCGCGATGGGCACACCCGAATGAAATGAAAGAGCGTGCAAAGGGAGAAGGTGCCAGTGAACGGGTGAACGGCGACGGATGTGCATGTTCAACATGATAGTTCAATGAGCGGCCAGATTGTGCGACAGGTGCATGAGTTGGACAACAAATCGTGTGACTTTTCCTGGTGGTTGGGCAGGGCTGCATGATCGTGCAGGAAAGTTAAATTTTGCAAGTAAGAGGAGAAACTTGGGGTTTCCCTCCATTGTAAAGTTTATATGTAAATCTGAATATTATCATTGTTAATACGGGTAGACTCATACTTATAGGGAGTTGCCTCTCCCATGATATTCCGTTGTGCATTTGAATGTTAATAAGTGATATTATGTTAATGATGTGAAAGTTTTTGTTGTGTGTTTAATGAAGATTGTACTTAGCTGTTGGAAAATATTCTAAGTATATAAGTAAGGCGTAGTCCACGATTGTTAGTATTGTTAAAAAGAAAAGGGTCGGTGGTGCCACACCTCATATAGTGCGGTTGAAATATCACCAGCAATATAGGACGTGACAGTTGGTATTAAAGCTTGATTCAGTCGAACTAGGCTTACCGAAGAGAAGTTGATACAAAATGCACTGACGTGACAATTGGTACTAGAGGCCTGATTCAGAGAACGAGTTGAAGTGCAACTGACAGTTGATTCAGAGACCGATACGTGACGAAGAAATCTGAAGGGTGATTCAGACTTGCAGTTTATGGTCTACAGAATATCACAAAGGAAGCAGATGGCAGCGATGGCAGAAGAATCTCAGGTTATGACAGGTGAATCTAACCAAGATGCTAAAAAAGCTTTCCTTGACAGGGTATTGGATTGTATGGAAGAATTTGGTTCTGATATGGCTTCGATGAAGGTTGATAACATGCAGGTTCATGAAGGGCTCTGCGAAGGTGAAGGAGGAACTTGAAGACCTCAAGGTTTGATATGAGTATACGGAATGGGAGTATACATAAATGGAAGAAGAAGTCAAGAAGATTGGAGAAGCAAGAGATCAAGGTTTGGCTGAAATCTTGAAATTGCGGCAAGCTCTTGATGATGCTCTGGATGAGATCGTGGTTTTGGAGAAGGCTGTGAGACACAACTCAGGTGGAGGTGTGACTCATGTTAAAGTCAAAGAGGTGGATTCTTATGATGGAACGAGGAGTGCGAAAACTCTTGGCATCTTTCTATGGATATGGAACAGTACTTGGAGCATTTGGGATTGATCGATGAGGAAACCAAAGTGAAGGTAGCTGCTAAATTCTTGACGAAGGATGCTAAGATGTGGTGGCAAAGGAGGATGGATCAGATTGCCAACGACAATGCTGGAGACATAACTTCGTGGGATGACATGAAGAAGGCTTTGCAAACCCACTTCAGTCCACAAGATGAAACATGTGATGCAAGGATGAAGATAAAATATATAAAGCAAACGGGAAGTCTGCAGGCATATCAACAAGAGTTCTCAAGTGCGGTTTTGGAACTCCTTGACATGGCGGAAAGGGACAAGGTATTCAACTTTATCATAGGGCTGAAACCTTGGGCACAGAATGAAGTGAAGAGACAAAAGATTAAGACACTTAAGGAGGATTTTCCTGCTGTGGATCATTTGGTGGAACGCTACGATGAGGGTTCTGAAGAGAAGAAGAAGTATGACAAACTGAAAGAGAAGAATACGAAAGAGGAGAATTCAAGATTGAATGACAAGTCGAAGACGAAGAAACCGTTGAAGTGTTGGATATGTGAGGAACCACACATGGTGAAGAATTGTCTTTCAAGACCAAAGGTGGCTGCCTTGGCACAATCCAATGCGAAGAAGAAAGAAGAAACTTCCGTAGGGGTTATGCAGATCCTAGAAGCTACAGTGGCTATGGAAGTTGTCTCAAGGAGAGACCCGTAAAGAAACAAATTGGAGTATGTCGAAATGAAGGTTGGGAGTGTTGTTGTGCTTACTATGGTGGATAGTGGCGCAACTCACCACTTTATGAGCGAAGATATTACGAGAAGGATTGGGCTGAAGTTTGTACCAGTGCAAGCACAAATGAAGACAATGAATTCTCCTCCGGATTCTGTGATTGGTGTGGCTGAAAAAGTGGATGTGACACTTGGTGAATGGACAGGGAAAGTCGATTTCACTGTGGTGCAGATAGATGACTATGAGGCTGTACTGGGTATAGAATTCATGAAGGAATTTGATGCGATGATTGTTCCCCATATGAAGAAACTGTACATTAACGACGGACGAGAGGATGTACCCATTGGTGTACCAACCTTGGGATTAACTAAGCCCGAATGTAAGTTGACAACAATGAATATGGAGAATGGGAAGCGAGATGAAGAGATCTGTAAGAGGTTTTCTATTGCAGAGGCAAAGCTTATGGAGCAGTCACAGGTTATTAGGACATTGTCAGATAGCATCTTGGATCTATCTAAGAGGCTGGAAGTAGTGTAGGATGATGATGACGAAGAGTATGTGAGGCTGAATGTTTAGATGGAGGATTGGGAGGCATACTTGCAGAGAATGAAAGCGAAGGATCCAAATAGGTGGATTGAGTTGATTAGTGAGGGAGAGCCTTCAGGCTCTGCTCCTCCTCATCATCTTAGAATATCATGGAGGATGAGGCTCATTGTTAGCTGCTCATGGCAGTGAGTCTCCAAAAACTTTGAGCAGGCATCTAGGGGTGAGATGACATAGGTTGACAGGTAGCATGCAGTGGACAATCATGACGATGTAGGGGCATGAGTTCTTGTGGAGGTGATGCATGGTTGGATTAGCTACCCAACTAATCACCGACATGAGGGGTAGCAACACATGATTCCTTGCAAAGAAATGACATATCTATGGCGTGAAGCAGGTTGAGTAGTGGACATCTGGATTACCCATATACAAAGTTGTGTGGATGATGATCTTGGTGACGGATGGTTGTTGGGATTAAGAATTGTTGAGGGCGACAATGACTTTGAGTGGGGGAGGATGTAAGGCCCCTGAGCTGTGGATGACTTGGGTGAGGCCGCACGATGATGGAGCACGGACGAGCTGGGCAGCCACAGGTGGAAACGCGAAGTCATGAGGCGAAAAATGACTAAATTTTTGGTTGATGGAGGTTTATATGGTAGGGCAGTCCTGGGTGTGGGTGCCCCAGCCATGGCCGATGTGCGAAAAGGCCAAATTGGTGGGTCGGCTGGCATGGGCCGATGTGACCACAAGGGCGGACGAAGGGTATAAGTAGGCAGTGATGGAGTTGGCATTTGGCATCCAAGTTCATCCAACAAATGTGAGTTAAGGAGACTTCTCTTAGGCGGAACGTAAGCAAGCTTTGAATTCTGAATTAAGGGTGATGGTGCAGGCAGATGTAGGGGCCGAAGCACCCTAGCCGCAGGTTGGGCGAACTATGTGGTGGCCGTAGGGCATGCAAGCCGCAGGCGCAGACACGACAGCGGGCGGGTTGGTGAACAGGTCGGCGGACGGGTCGTTAGCGCGAGTCAGGTAGCAGGCAGGCGGGCACACACAGGCGTCGGGTAGACAACCGAGTTGGTGTAACTGACGGGTCGTTTGGCAGTGCGGGTGCACGGTGGAATGGGCGAGCAAGGTAAGGCGAGTTTGAGCGGGCGCTCGTACACGGGTTGAACAGAGGACCGTCGGGTGGATGAACCAGGCGAGGGCGTTGGTGAACGATTGGTCATGCAGAGTGTTTTCCAGACAGGTGAGTCGAGCGGACGCGCCCCGGGCATGACAACACGACGAACGGGTGAAACGATAGGCTAGTTTTGGGCGGTTGCGATGGGCGCGCCCGAACGAAATGAAAGAGCGTGTGACAGGCAAAGGCACCGGTGAATGGGTGAACCAGGCACGGGTGAATGACGACGGGTGTGCACGTTTGACACGACGATTGAACGGGCACCCAGATTGTGTGACAAGTGCACGAGTTGGTCAGCAACTTGTGTGACTTTGCTCGATGGTTGGCTAGGGTTGCATGACGGTGCAGGGAAGTTAGATTTTGCAAGTAAGAGGAGAAAATTGGGGTTTCCCTCCATTGTAATGTTTATATGTAAATATGAATATTATCATTGCTAATACGAGCAGACTCATACTTACAGGGAGTTGCCCCTCCCATGATATTCCATTGTGCATTTGAATGTTAATAAGTGATAATATGTTAATGATGTGAAAGTTTTCACTGTGTGTTTAGTGAAGATTGTACTTAGATGTTGGAAAATATTCTAAGTATAGAAGTAAGGCATAGTCCACGATCATTAGTATTGTTAAAAAGAAAAGGGTAGGTGGTGCCGCACCTCCTATAGTGCGATTGAAAGATCATCGCCAGTATAGGGGCGCGACAAGTACCCTGTCACACCACTGTAGTTTGGTATAGTACCTTACAAAAATTATTTCCAAGGACATTAAACATTCCACACCTTGCAGCTCTTCTATCTCATGGCTTTCTCGAACATTCCAACCCTTGCATGCACTTGAACTTGGGAAATCGAATAACCGCCAACCACCATAAATTTTCCAAAGTTGGTAACTCTTCTATTTCAGTGAGATCAGCAGCACATAGTATTTCAAGTTTTGAGAGGTGTTCCAACCCTTGTATGGTCTTCATTTTACTACATCCAAAGACATGCAACCAATACAAAGATGTCATATGTTCCACATATGTTAACACCTCTATCTCATCACAACTAATAACATGTAGTGTTGTAAGCTTTGGGAGGTGTTCCAACGCTTGTATGCTCTTGAGTTTACTACATCGAATCACACATAAGTGCTGCAGAGATGTCCACGTTTCAAGATTGGTGAGCTCCTCTACATTTTCACAATCATAGATACCACAAAGCCTTCCTATTTGGTTCAATTCCTTACAGTCATGCAACCAAAGCTATCCAAGGTTTGGGCAAACTCCTTCAGGAAAGGTTACCTCCCTTATCTGTACTCCAACCAGTTCAAATTCTCGAAGCCTCTCCAAGCCAAACATACATTTTCCATTGGAGCTGTCCAATTCATTTGACGCTGCTATTGTTTCTCTTTCTTGTTCTGCTGTAATAAATGGAAGTTCACCCAATGGGCAATCTTCTATCCGAAAATATTCGAGATTGTTCAGCAGGAGAATATCCTGTGGTAACTTTTGTATCCCATAAGAAACCAAACTCAACTGTGTTAGTTGAGTCAGCCGTCTAAAGGTATCAATTAAGCATTTCATTCCCGGGCAATTCTTCACCTCAAACTTCTTCAAGCTATTGAGGTGACTGAGGAAAGGTGGAAGTACTCCCAACAAACGGTCCCCTAAATGGAATACCTCCAAGTTGCATAGGTCACCGATACCACTTGGCAATTCTTTTAACTCAACATCCACTAAATATATTTCTTCCAAGAACCGTTGATGTGCGACCTAGGGAGGCAATTCTTTCACCTCGGAACAACATGAAATAAGGGGTATATCTCGGGGTTGTTAATGCGACGTTCATCATTTTGATCCTAAAAAAGGAGCAGCTGGAAACATTTCTGGACTATACACCGATTTCTCTGTGTAAAAAGGTAAGTTGATTTCCAAACGGATTGCATGTAGAATTAAACCTATTTTGTCGAGGTTCATTTCCAAGGAACAATTTCAGTTTCTAGAGTGCAGACAGATTCGAGACGTTGTATTCTATCAAGTCCCAGAAAATGAGAGCTTGTATGATTAAGGTAGACCTGTCTAAGGTCTATGACCGTATTGTCTGGTATTTCCTGAAAACGGTTATGATAAAATAAGGTATGTCACAAATACTCATCATTTGGATCATGGCTTGCATTCAATCTACAAACTTTGCAGTCATTATTAACGAGTTACCAAGGCGATTTTTTGATGCTCAAAGAGGGCTAAGTCAGGGATGTGACCTCTCGCCCTTGCTCTTCCTGATATTTATTTATTATCGTAGCTGGAAGATGAGGGAGTCTAAAGAGAAAGGATATATTTCGAGGATTAAGGTGTTCAGACATTAGTGGTTCACCCATATGATGTTCGTTGGCAATCTTCTTTCCGGAGGAGACTTCAGTGGCAGAGTGGTGTCAAATTCACAGGATCCTTTCCAAGTTTAGTTCAGCTACAAGTTTAAATATGAATGGTGGTAAGTCTTTGTTGATATATGATAATATAGATGAGGAAGTGGAAACAAAACTCAGAATTTTATTTGGGATCCCGGTTAAACATATTGACAAAGGGTTTAATTATCTTGGTTACAAAATTGAATCAAACAGATACTTAATTCAAGATTGGGAGTGGATGATTGATAGGTTTCAGAGAAAACTGGAAGGTTGGAAACATAAGTGGTTATTCATGGGTGGCAGTTTGATCATGTTGAAAGTGGTATTGCAGAACATTGTAGTATATTGGATGCATTTATATCTCTTGCCGAAGAAAATTATTCATAGGAGGGAGGCTATTAAGAGTCGTTTTCTATGGGCTGGGTGTAGCTAAAGGGAAAGTACCATTTGATAAAGTTGAAGGTGATAGGAGGCCCATAGAGGAAGGAGGGTGAAGCATTATATATATATCTAGTTTTAATAAATATCTTATTATTAAGAATATGTTGAGGGCTACTACAAGTGAAGGTATGTGGTCTCTCATCATGAAGGATAAATACATGGTTGATAATTGTTTGAAGTCTCGGACCTCCCCCATTGACTCATAGGGCTCAACCTCTCTTGGTCTGGTTTACCCACCTTACAGACTCAACATTTATTATTGTGTTGTTGTGGCTAAACTCCCATTTTGCTATCACTCCCCTGCTGTTTCGCCGATAGTAACTGTCGTTTCTCGATGGAATCAGAAGACCTCATGGACTACGAGGCATACCCCAATCCCGACCAATTCATATGGGCATTTTAGCAACCTGGTCCCTAGTCTACCAAAAATCATCGGCTGACAGATGCATGGTCTGAGCCTTTCCACCCGCGCTCTACTAGCAAACCTCCTCCGTCTGTTGTTCACATTGAAGACCTCTCGGGGTTAGATTGCCCTCCTCTATCTCCGGCTACCCTTAACTTTCTGGGCACTTGCCTTTAGTCCTCCCTTACCTTTGATTCACCCTTGAATCAGCCTCCGCTTTTCTCCATGCCCTTGACTGCACCGTCATCCTCCTGCACTCCGACTGGTCCCTCTAACCTCCACAATCATGCACACTCATTTTCTCCCCCTGTGGCTAGCAGCCTAAACCCTAACTCGTTGATTCGTTCCGGGTGCTTCAGCTCCTCCATTCCAAACCCTAAATCTACCCCGTCAACGCCTCGCAGTGCCTCTCAAGGTTGCAAGAGCTTGTTAAGAGAGCATCCCACGAGTCACCACACAGACAAGCCGAAAAAGGGTAGGTGCCTCAAGGTTGTAGATACAGACATCAACCTGACTTTTGGCAAGGATGTTCCAATGGGGGATGTATCTGACACGACGAAGAAGGTCTTATTTGGGCGTGTGCGTGGTAGGAATTATTCTGTTGAGCACCTACACCACTGGACTAAGGAGATTTGGGGTTCAATGCTAAAGGAACTCCCCATCATCAGGGTTTTGGCCCGTGATTGGTTTGCCCTCCGGTTCCACAGAGAAGAGTACACAGATTGGATCCTATCCCGCTTTTGGCACATTGAGCTGGCCCCAGTTCTCCTTAAGCGATGGGATCCCTTGTTCAACTCAAAACAAGAACAGTTGGGAACGGGACCTATCTGGGTTCGTTTGCCTAGTTTACCCATGCAATTTTGGATCCCTTAGGTCTTCAAGTGTATAGGTGATGTGTTGGGGACTTATCTTGAACATGACCAGTCCTACAAGAAAACAGGAATCATGACTATGGTCGGGATCCTTGTTCACCTTGATACCAGGGAGGGCCTAGAGGAGAAAACTACCCTTCACTAGACGCACTTCTCGCGCAGACAGAACCTAGAATATGAAGGAGTGCCTTTCCGTTGCCGAAGATGTCACAAAGTGGGGCACATGTACAAGGATTGTCCGCTACTCTCATCACTGGTTTCGGAGGCTGCTTGCAGGGTAAAACACCGTCTGTCAGAAGAGCTAAACATGGACAAACAACTACTTGGACATGCCCCCTCAAAGGATGTTGATGGTGCTTTGACTCAGCACACAAAAATACCAAGGAAGTCATCTCCATCCCCTCCTCGGACGTGCTCCAAGTCTGCGGTGGGAGCAACACCTACATCGGGTAATGCCTCTGTTCCTATTTCCTCTACTCTTCATTTAAATCATGTTCATCCATCTATGCTTATCCCCTCATCTCCCCCCGTCTCTACCCCGATTACACTTCCCCCCTTAAATTGTGGCATTGTGTCTCCTCCCCCCATATTCTCGACTACACCTCCCTCTATTCGTGGGTCTAATCCCCCTAACCTCCCTTCCTCACCTCCCTCTACATCGGGGCCCCATTCCTACAACCTGCGATCTAGACCTCTGCACAATATTCCCCTTCTTGGACTAGGTATACCTCACCAATCAGTCGATTCCAAGCCTAATAGAGGTCGACCTTCTAAGATTGCTAAAGCCATCAAATCTGCGGTGCCTGATGTAGCACAGGGTCGCCAGTCCACTATTGAAAGGGCACTTAGAGCATCAGAGCCCCTTGAATCTATTCTCCCATGATCTGACTTTCTTTCAACTGTAGGGGACTAGCCAACCCCAAAAAAAGATTGGCTCTCAATAATCTCTTGAATAACTCCAACTATGACATTCTCTTGCTCCAAGAAACCCTTGGACCCTCTGAATTGATTTCCCAAACCCTACTTTCCCTCCTCCCGGGGTGGCACTTTCAAAGTCTCGATGTAGTGGGCAAATCGAGGGGTCTTGCCATGGGCATAAATCCCAAAACGATTAAAGTGATATCCTCTTAGGGTGGGAAGGGCTTCTTGGGTATGGATGTTTTCACTGGGGATTTGGGGAAAAATATTTGTATCATGAACATTTATGCTCCCAACCAGAACAGACTTGAATTCTGGAAATCCATCCTGGACAGTACTCTTATCACCTGCTCCACCGTCATAAGAGGCGATCTTAATTTTTCCATAGGAAATGAGGAATCCTGGGGTCATCACTCTCAGATCGACCCTCTCTCAAATCAAATTAGCACACTCCAGGAGAACCATGGACTCATTGATGTGCCCATGAACAAGAAAACACCCACTTGGCATAATAGGAGAACTGGAGATGTTGCCCTGGGAAGAAGACTGGATAGATTTCTCATCGATGAAGATCTCCTCCAAACCCTTTCCCTATTCAGGTAATGGGTAGGCTCGGGTGGCCTGTGGGACCATTCTCCCATTTTTCTACAAGTATCGGGTCCTTCCAGGAAGCCTTGAGCCCCATTCAACTTTAATTCTGCATTCTTAAAAGACCTAGACTATATCAAACTAGTCTCGGATTTCTGGCGAGCTCAACCCCCTCTCAGGGATCAGAGAAAGGTAGTTGATTTCTGTGGGCACCTAATCAAGCTCAGAAGACTTACTATGGACTAGTCCAAAAGGAAGAAAGAGAGGGATGAGCAGACTCTGAAGGACATTGAAGATCAGATTGCCTCCTTTTCCAATAACATCATCCACTCTACCCGTCTGTCGGAGCTTAGTGAGACTGCCCAAAAAGGAGTCTCCCTATTCAAAGCGATCTCGAAGAGCTTTGGTAAATTGGACCCAACTCGAAAAAGGTGCATTGCGATGCTGATGCCATAACGCCCATTGCCATCGCTGACTGTCCAAGTACATGGTTGCCACTCTAATCTTAGTCCAATCATCTTCGAGACGATTTAATTCGAAATGCTGCTCCATTTGTGCTAGCCATGCGGACGGGTTAGAACCGTCAAATTTCTGCATATCCAACTTGGGAGGTCGCTGAATGAGTGGGATATTTCTGTTGGGTGGTGGATGGGTGCGCCATGCGTGAGGAGCAAAGCTCGAACAAAACAATACAAAAGCTCCTCGAAAGCCCCCACAGACACCACTCTACATGATACCATCAATATCGTAGGTCATTTACCAGATATATAAAACTACAGCCCATTGAACATCTATTAAAACTATCTCAATGGGGGAACTAGAGGGCACTCTTAAATGGTTGAAGAGAGATAAAAGCCCAGGCTCAGATGGCTA
Source organism: Pinus taeda (assembly GCA_000404065.3). Lineage (NCBI taxonomy): Eukaryota > Viridiplantae > Streptophyta > Pinopsida > Pinales > Pinaceae > Pinus > Pinus taeda. Next base: position 20,081 of record APFE030741266.1, read on the forward strand.
GCTTGTTGAATTTTATACTGCATTTCTGGATATTATTGGGCAGGATCTTCTTGCGGTCATTGAAGAAAGTCGAATATTGGGTCGTATATATGCCCCTCTCAACTTCACCTATATTTCCCTAACCCCTAAATCTGGCTCTCTTTCATCTTTCAAGGATTTTTGGCTCATTTCTCTCTGCAATTACCTCTACAAAATTATAGCCAAAATCATTGCCAATCACATCAAGTCCATTTTATCTGATCATATCTCCCAGGAACAATTTACTTTTCTACACCACAGACATATCTAGGAAGCCATTAGCTTGGCTCAAGAAGCCCTTCATTCAATCAAACAAAAAAAGCTCAAAGGGATGGCTCTTAAAATGGACTTATCTAAAGCCTTTGACAAAGTCAGTTGGTTATACCTTAGAATGATCCTCACTCATTTGGGATTTCCCTTGGAATTCACAAACTAGATCATGGGATGTATCACATCTGTATCCTTTGAAATCCTCATCAATGGGTCTGCTACTCACTCCTTCCAAGCTGATAGGGGTATAAGACAGGGATGCCCTCTATCCCCTCTACTCTTTACTCTAGTTATGGAAGGAATGAGTAAACTGATTGATTTTGAGAAGAGATTGGGGAGGCTCAGGGGATTAAAGATCACTGAACAATTCACTCTAACCCATCTCCTTTTTGTGGACGATATACTTATTTTCCTCAGTGGAAGTGTTTAGGATATTACAACCATGAATGAGGCTTTAAAACTTTTCAGCAGTGCCACAGGGATGGAAATCAATAGGGGAAAGTCTACCATCTCTTTCTCAGAATGCACTTAGCAACAAATACAGCTCTCGCTTCAAAATTTTCCCTTCCAGGTTTTAGACCTAAAGGATGGACTGAAGTATCTAGGTTTCAGACTCAAACCTAATGGATACAAAATAGCAGACTGGAACTGGCTTATTACCAAGGTGGAGAAAAGAATCAATATATGGTGTCATCGGTTCCTATCAAGGGCTCAGTCTTATCAAAGCAATTTTGGAAGCTACACCTATCTTTTGGATGTCTTTGGCATGGATCCCAAGGGGGATTCTTCACAGAATACAAAAAACATGCAGTCAATTCTTGTGGAGGGGCCGAAAGGACGGAAAACTCTTTGCCTGGGTTAAATGGAACAAAATCACCACACCCAAAAAATGGGGAGGCTGGGGACTAAAGAAATTTCCTGCCTTTGCACAAGCGCTGGCTGCAAAACAGAGGTGGCTTTTACTAAAGCACAAGAGCCTCTAGTCAAAGGTGGTAGCTCACAAATATATATGGCCCAGCACCATTATAGATTGGATAAGGTGCCCCTCCTGGAGCAGAAAAGGAATCTCAGTCATATGGAGGGACATACTAAATACTATGCCCATTATCAAAGAAGGACTCATATGGAAAATAGGAAATGGTGCATCAGTTCGTATTGGGATGGATCCCTGGACTGGCAGTGTGAACTCATACCAACTCCCACCAGAGCTAATCACTTTTCTAAATAACAGAGACATCTCATACATTGAACAACTCGGTGACCACCAAAATTCTTCCTTTATATTTCAAGCATGGCACTCTAGTGAGGACTGGAACATTCCGATTGAATGGGACAGGTCATGGAAAAACTATATTCAAGCCCTTACAGAGTCTCATGTCAGACTAAATGATGATGATGATGAACTTATTTGGGGTCATTCAAAAAAGGGCCAATACTCCTCAAAACAGGGCTATGACATCATAATAGCTGATACAAAGCCGGAAAGTATGAAAAGTTGGTAAAAGCACTTATGGAAATTGAAAGCCCCCTTTAGCGCAAGACTACTGATGTGGAACATCCTCGAAAATAAAACACCCACTGGAACAAATCTAAGAAAGAGGGACTTCACTAGACCCACTTGGTGCACACTTTGCCATTAGGAGGAGGAATCGACACATCATCTTTTTCTTACTTGCCCCATTACAAAGACAATTTGGGAGCGGTTCTTACATATCTAAATATAGACAATGTCTGGCAAGGAGTAAACATTCCAAATGCATGGGACTCGTGGTGGGGAGAAGCATCTGAACCAAAGACAAGAAATTTGCCCCTCTTGGTCTCATGGCATATTTGGCTGGAGCGCAATTTCATTATATTTCAAGACAAGCCTGTAAATTGGAACATGATTCCACCTAAAATATGCTCGAGATATGAGGAAATACCAACAGAAGAAATCAACAATAGACCCAAGAACATAACACAGGAGCAGATTGACAAGTCCAAGCCTTGGGCATATTTCGATGGGGCTGCTCAAGCTCAGGGTTGCGGGGGTGGCATCCTTTTCCATCTCACAGATTCACATTATTTCCAGATTAGTATGGGCTTGGGCCAAGGAACAAACAACTATGCTGAACTAATATCTCTTCGACACCTGATTTATTTTTCTATTCTAAAACAGTCTAGAAATATACAAATATATGTGGACTCAAAGAATGTGATAAACTGGTTTAACAACACTGCTACATGCCATGCTTATTCACTAAGAACTATTATGGATGAAATTGTTTTTTTCTAAAACACATTTTGATCATATTTCATGCTCTCACATCCACAGGGAGCGAAATGAAAGCACGGACAAGCTTTCGAAAGAGGCGGCGAATCATCCTTTAGGAGAATGGCTGATTATTGAACATACACCAGAAAGAACCTACTAGTTTTTCCACAGGCCATACATAAACAGGGATCTTCAGAGGGGGGACAGCCCCTAATTTTCATAGCAAATATTTTGATTATAAATACATGTTTCTATAAATGATGTAAATAACAACTTTTGTTCATGAACAGTCATCACCTCTGGGTGACATTTTGGGTTTTTGTAATCGCACAACAACACAGTACACCCCTTGGGGTCTTTCTTGTAATTATCTCTGAACTACAAACAACTAACTTTGGTCACAGTATTACATATGCTTAAGGGCATCTATAACATGTAATTTCACCAATTAATGAAATTATGTTTTTTCTCCCCGGGGAAAAAAAAGTCTTGGATAACACTTGGGGCCAGGCATAAAACAGAAAAATTATATATTTGGCGACGCATGATGAATTTAATTCCTTGTATGATGAGTTTTATCTAATGGGAAATTGGAGACAATGCAATGATTATGATAGGTTTGGATGCTATGGTGGGAATGATCTGAGGTCATACGTTGTTGGCTCAGCTTCTGAATTTTATTCACGGTAAGGGCATTCATACATTACACCGGATTTATATAGCACAATATGATAACATTGATGGTCATTCTTGGAGATGGGAAATAGATTTAAGCTTGCTGGTCATGCACAAACAAGAATGGGAGGAATATGTATATAAGCTTAGAGACTCATGTATATTTTTACAAGATCAACACCATAAAATGTGTTGGAATGGGAAACTGTATAAAGCAGCTCTAAAGGTGAAAGACATTTATCTGAATTAGAATTTGAATCTGCAGGCACATGTTACAAATAGTTGGTTACAGGTCATATGGAAATGAGACATTCCCTTAATGATTAGAAGTTTGTTTTCGCTCGCGCTAAATGATAAAATTCTGACTTGGAATAATCTCCAAGGAAGAGGGATGATTGGACTAGGTATTTGTGTATTATGTAAAAAGGGACTAGAAATCACAAAACATCTACATTTCAAGGAAACATCTAAATTTAAGTGTCAGTATGGGACGAAACCCTCCAAACATTAAAAATTAATCTGATACAACGAAGTGGCTTGCTGGACATATGGACATGTATAAAGAGGTGGTTCTTTGTTAAAAAAAAAACCTAGACCCTCCTCTCTTTATCTTATGGACTATCTAGGGCAGTAGGAACCTCGCAATTTTTCCTCAGAAAGCTGGGTTAGTTTGAAATGACATCAACAAGATTATACCAATATATGAGGAGATGGATCCGAATAAGAGGAACAAAGGAGTGAGGATTATCCAACACAAAGATATACAATATTATATCAATATATGAGGAGATGGGTTTGAGCAAGAGGAAGAAAGGAGTGAAGATTATCAAACACAAAGATATATGGGGTAGCTATTCTATGGGTTTCTTTGAGGGAGCATGTAAAGGGAGGAGGTGTGAATGTGGAGCTATTATAGTCATTAATTCCACTTTTGGTGAGGAGGAGGACAACTAAAGAATAGTAAGGCATAGTGTACTCAAAGTGGTGAAATGGTTGTGAAGATGCAAAAAAATATCATAGATTGGGTGAAGAACAACACAGGTTTCAGTCCTCCTATTCTCAAAATTGAATGTGCAACATTCTAGTCCTTGTGAGTACCTTTCAAGTTGTTAACTTCAATCTAATTGAGAGAGAACAAAATAGGATAGCCGCTCCGTTGTAAAAAAAAAATGATGAAACCAACAGATAAATTTTACTTTTATTGCTTATGAACAGGGACACTTGATTAATGTTGGTAGTATAAACTACTCATATAAGAAAAAGGGAGAAATCTAGGATAGCTAGAAGCATTGACAGATTTATGTCGAAACATTAAGACTTGTTTTTTTTGTTGTTTTTTGTGAAGTTTTATTACCAGGAAAATGTAATAGAATAATCATAAAGGGAAAATAAACTGATATCAAATAGATTGATGTAGGAAGTTTCATAAGAAGCTGGAAGAGAAACATGAATTTGTACTATTTTTATATATTAATACGAATAAAAAATAAATAAAACAAACATGAAATAGTTAAAAATGCTTACCCATTAAAGGCCTTCAGTTCGCAACCTTTCAGATTTGAGACATGAGAAAGAGTAGCTCTCCAGCCTTGAATGATAGTGGAGTCGTGGCATGGATTCTCTCCATTAGTTTGAGGGTCGCTGCTTGTCTTCTGCTCTTGTTTTTTCAGAGCTTCAGCTTATGCTCCTTTTTTGTCATTCCACCTGACATGCGAAGGCTCGACATTAAAAAATATTGAAACAATGGGAGCCCCTGACTTAACCATAATAACTAGTTCATCGAGGCACCGTGTCGATTCCCCATAAGTCAGAGAGAAAATTTCAATGTGGATAGAATCCACTCAAACAACGGCTTTGATTTGAGACTTGATGTTGTGTCTGGCCTGCAGTTCAAGCCTGTCAAGAAATGGCTATAATCCATGTTCATGAAGGCGCTTGTCAAGATGGCTAACGAAGGTGTTTTTAACATCCGACCCCCGATGATTAATGAAAACATCATATCGGGGACAAGAGGTGGAGGCAGAAGACGATAAAGCATCATGCTTTGGTTGTGGTGTAGAAGGCGTATTGAGATGAATAATATGTCTGCCAAATTAAAAGAGTGCCCAACACCATACTTCTCATCTCTTTCACAGGGAGAGTCCTTATAGTCTACCATCTTGCTATTCATTCTAACCTTCTTCCTGCAAGACATAATATGTAAAATAAACCAAATCATAACAAACTGACGTACTTTAGGACAATTTTGGGAGGTTACCTCATCTGCAAGATCATCCAAATTAGTGTGATACATGTATAACATTATCATAACAACATATAGACATATACAAATAAGTGCATCAACACATAAACATCATTCTAGTTAGAGTCCAGCCATCAATGTAGGACCATATCAGCTACACATACCATGACCTCATGCATGAAAACAACAACCATTACGTCGTTGTACACATAGCCACATGCAAACATCAACATGCATAAGAAATGTGTAAGAAACCACATACACGCATGAACGCATGTACTCAAGCATAAGCGAACAATACTTTTAACACAAGAATGATGCATGTAACCAAGCATACAAGAATGTAACAAAACATACGAGAATGTAATCAAGTATGAAAAATGATACATGTAAGTGAAACATAATGACATGTGACTAGTCATGCATTCACGACGATGTATTCACAATACCAATCAACAACTCTACATGATGACACCACTACAACCATTATCAACATTATGCAAATGCAACAAGAACATGGAATGTAAGTGTAAGAGACACACATGCAACTAACATGCATTCATGACCAACATATAGCCCATTTATTTTGAGGGTTTGACCCATGCTCTGATACCACTCTATAACACCCTCCTCCCACATCTACCCAAGTAATCGGCCAACCGAAGTAAACATGCGACGAGAAGCTACTATGGTTAGATTTGACCTCCTATGTGACCTTAAGGAAATGGAATCGACAGAAACATAATACAAAGACCTTCCACATCAGCTACAGGACCCCTGAGAACCATGCCATAACTTCAGGCAGCCTCTCCCTAGGTCCCATTGAAGTTTTATGGTCACTTATCTCCTGATTTCTCTCATGATATAGGCATGCCAACATCCAAGGACATCCCATAGTCCTGCCTTCCAGCATCCAAGGACCAATTTATCCAGTTTTGTGCCAACGTCCCTAGGATTTGAGCAACTTTTTCAGGCCCAAAGCCACTACCCAAAATGGAATGACATCTTAAGAGCACTAAAGTAATAGAAAACCAATGATGCAAAAGAAATAAGTTAAACAATACCTTAACCAAGCCCCTACTAGCCATGACAAACGTTTCATTAAAGATATCATTAACATGCAATCTACAGATGTAAACAATAGAATTAAGTATAGGGATCTCATACTTATCTGAGAATCGCTATGAACCATTGTTCCCTCATGAAATTTTATGCATTATCATCTATTAGGTCATAGATAATTTTCCATTCATTTACAAGTAAAAACATGGTGAGATCCATACATAACTGTTGTCATAAAACATACATATAACCAGCATAGTAACAACGAAAATACCATAGATATAATAATCCTAGAATCCATATATAAACCAATACATTTACACATGAAAATAAAGGGAATCGATCTCTCATTTATGAATGTAGAAACCAACTAGAGATGGGACTATCACATTCCACCCAACCATAGATTAATTGAGCCAAGTTTCTCTTCAACCAATCACCCCCGTTCCATATTCCAAGCATGGATGTGGGACTCATAACCAACTGAAAATAACCAAACAATCATGGATGCTACCTGAGTTCTTTACCTACACTATGAAAAATTTGAGTGCCTCCTAGTCTCTCAATATTTATCGTAACCCACTGTCTAATCCAGGAATCACTAGGCCCTACACCGAGACCCACTCCCTAGGCTTTACCATACATCCCATCCTAGGACTACTAGGCCCAATAGAGAGCGATCCACCTCTTGGATTTACCTTATATCATACCATTCACCGGCAAGGATTCCTAGGCCCACCGAGGCACACAATCATGGCTTTACCGCAACCCACAGTCTAGCTTAGGGGTTACTAGGCTAGTGGCTTTACCGTGATCCATAGTCCGGTTCAAGGACCACTAGGTCATGTGTTTGTCAATTCGGAGATCCACCCCACTCAACTTTTCATCCATCCGGCAATCCATCTCAACCAAAGTATGAGAACCCATCTCATCAAGGTTATCAAGAAATGGCAAGGCTAGGATGAAAACACTGTCACACCTAGAAAAGCCCATGTCATGAAAGAAAACAACCACATGCAACACGATGCATGCCAAAACTAGAAAGGAAAATACACATGCAAATCGATACCTATTAAGAATCATGTTGTAGCTGCTTGATCCTACCTTTCCCCACTTGATCTTTGCTTCCTCTTACCTTCTTTGCCTTTCTTGCTCCAATTCCAAAGTGCTCCAAGAAAACCGTAAGTGTCCAAGAGCGAGAGAGAAGAGAGAGAATAACGAAAGAGCTCCATAACTGAACAGACAAAATGTTACAAACTGATCCTCAGAAGCCTTTCTATGAAACAGGCCTCTATTTTCTTCATTTTCCATTATTTTCCTTCATTTTCCTCCTCACATGGAACTTGTGACCTTTCACCTTACTTTTCTCCTAATTTCCATTATTTTCATAAATAATTGTGCCAAAATTCCATTTTTCCTTTCCAAATCCTTAGCCATTACCTTTGCCAATTTCCTTGGCCATAAACAACCAAATGAACACCCCCTAGGATGTATTTCCCAACATTTATCTTGGAATAAGTGTCCCGTCAACTGTCGTTATTATTTTTAACTTTTATTACATGGAATGTTCACCAAGGTTGTTACACTATTTTTATTAATTTATTTTTTCCCACCATAGTTTCATTTTGTTGATTTAAGCAATTAGTGGTATGCATCTTGTCGCGTCAATGCTAGAAAAAGTTTATTATGTCTAACTCACTTGAAAAATGACTTTTTGTATAATTGTTAATTTAGTATATGGTTTTAAATGGTTACATGGATCTTTTGAGCTCATTCTTGAACCAAATCAGAATCTAGAAGAGGAACAATTATCAGTGTCCAAAGGTAGATGTTCTAAAGGCATAAAAAAACTCATTGATATATTTTTTATGATTGAAATATATGTTATATCTTCGAAGGCCTATGAGCATGTTGAAGTGGTTTTGAGTTTATGGTAGAAGTAGGTTTCGAGATGAGTCATATGTGACCATATTGGTGAACAGGTTGAAGAAAAGTTGTGACAGGGTATGGCAAGGCATGCACAATAATATGATAACATCAACTTATTCACTTTGAATATTTATTTTGTTTGAAGATTACGTGGACCTAGTTTGAAAATTTTTAAAAAGTGGTCCATAATAGGTTGAAGGAGGAAGTGGGTGCCTCCACTAAGGTTGGAGCTTAGATTAGGTTAGATCTTGCTCATCATCGAGGTTTATGCTTTAATCAGGTTGGAGCCTAGATCAAGTTGAAATTCTCTCATCATCAACGTTGGTTCCTCAATTAGGTTGTAGCCTCAATGAGTTATTACTTGCACATTTTCAAGGCTGGTGTTTCAATCAAGTTGTAGCCTACCACAAGTAGCAACTTTCACATTTTGGGAGTGGGTGCCTCTAGTAGTTTGGTGCCTACAAATCTATGTAATGATTTGAAGCATAAGAAGAAGAAGAATTTGTGGTTTTCTCCCATATGGGTTTCCATGTAAAACTTGTCTCTTTTTGTTGAGGTGATGGCTTCCTGATGTATTATTGATCTGATGATGGCCTTATGATGCATTTTTCTATATGATGATATGTTTCAAATGGTTATGTATTATTTTTATATAATTGTTTGTTAAAGAAAAGTTGTGAAACTGTAAATTTGCTGTCAGATTTACCCCACCCCGCCCTCCCCCATTGTGGTCTTTTGTCCAAATTTTTGTATATTTCTAACCAAAAATGATGGATGGAGCTTAAAGAAAAATTCAATATCTACAATTCTAGTCAAATTTTATGAATATATCTAAAGAAATTTATAATATGAGCCCTTTAATAAATTTGAAAAATAATGGATTTTAACTAAAAATACATTGTTAGAATTAAATCTCATAGCATTACAATTACAACAGACACTTTTAATGAGATCTACAATATTAAAAGCATAGATTTTACAAATAAAAATTAGATTACAACTTATTTACTTGTCAAACAAGGTAAATCTAATAAAAAAACACTATCTATCAAGTTAAAAGATCAAAATATATTTGATACAGTACTTTTAACTAGTAAAAAATAGTATCTTTCTTTATCACCTCAATACTACTTTTGAATTTGGAGAGATGTAGGATGATGTTGTGGATATTTTAGTCCTTCCTCAAGGCATCTCCAATTCTTCCTATATTATTCAATATGTCTTTGAAATTGATACCATGTTGAAAAAATGCCTTCACACAAAAATTTATAAAATAAGGAAAAAAATAGTTGCAAAGAAAATAGAAGACTAAAAGCCTATGAACCTCACATGAAAATAGAACTAGTTGATATTATTTAACTCTAAGTTAAATTCTCGGAGAGCAACCAATCTTAAAATCCAATGACTGTGATAAGTCTCATTTACATATTAAGCTATAGATCCTCTCAACAAATTGACAAATATGCTAGAATAAACTAAATCCTAAAACAATTAATTTAGACTTCTAGAACATTAGGATTAGGAGATTAATAGACTGACCTACTCTCTTTATGAGAATACAATGATTGAGGATGGGTGAATCGTCTATTCTCGATACTTCCCCACAAGGAAAAATCCATGCTTGTGGAAGGATTCATCAAACCTTCAACACAATCCCCTTCAACAATGAATACTATTCCTCAAAAAGGTTTGGCTCAGAGTTACCTTCAGATTCTCTATGACACGATACCATGCACAAGGGCGGGCTGGTCATCCCCTCCTTACAATCTCCCCCAATGAAATGACTAAGGCTTTAAAATGGGCCAAATGACCCTTTCTCTCATGCTCCCTCATGATGTAAATATCATGATCAAGAACAAGTTGGTTTATCCTTCCTTGAGTTCCCTTTTAGTGTATATTATGCATCAAAAATGGTTTGATGGTCATTCCTTCAAATTTTCTATGACGTCAGTGTTATGCTTAATGGTCAATGAAATCTTCCCTTGGGTCTCCCTCAATGACAATACTGAATTTGAGGAAGAGTTAGATGAACACACTTAGTGCCCCCACATAGTGAAAATATTATGGTCAAGGACCTAGGATATTGGTTAAAAAGAGGATCATACCCTAAACAACCCTTCCCTATGACCCCTTAGATTATAATATTATTAATAATAAGGGGTTATTAGCTAACGTATCCCCATTCATTGTCTTGATGGAAATATTATGTGTGAGGAAGGGTCGATCAACCCATCCAGTGGATATCCTATGACGTGAGTACCATCCTTGAGAAAAGTTTAGTCAACCCTTCTTTATGTTTTCCCTTCATCAAAATAATATGATGAATCTTTCTAACAAGTATATAAACTCTAGAATAAGAGAACATATCCCTAAAATGGCTATGGAAGCTTGAAAAAGCATTAGGAGAATTTTGAGGTCAAAACGGTGTCTGAAAACACATTTTTTACATGCATTTAAAAAAAAAATGTGTCTACTAAAAAATATGCAAAGTGGGTACTCATAGGAAGCACTTGACATTTGAGTAAAGTTATAAAGAGATAAGTTGAAAATATGACTTAAAAATAACTCTCTTTTTCCTTAAAATTTCATCACTTATTTTATTATTTAAATTGTTGTTTTATTATTTTCAATGGGAGACCCATTTTAGACCTCAAAATTCCCTTAATTGAAGACAATAGTTCCCATGTAATATCCATATAAGTTCGAAAAAAATAGAACATACCCATATAATAAATTTGGAAACCTAAAAAATGAGAGAACATATCCCTTATGAAAACTAAAGAAGCTAGCTTTAATATCAACTAATAGAAAAATAACTAGTTTAAACGATTGAAAAATAAAGAAATTATTATTAATTTTCTTAATAATTCATCACTTTATAAATGAAATCACAATCTTTATGTCTCCTCTATTATTATTAGTCCCTATCAATGGCCAACACTATTCCAATCACCTTGATCATTATTTTGAATTAGTTATATAAATATTCACCTATTTGTTAATTTATAATATCAGATAAATATATTTTTATTTTTGTGATATATTCAAATTTTGTGTTTATATCAATTTATTGTTGGATAAAATAGTGACTACTAAATTGGAAACAATAATAAAAGAACAAAAAATAAAAAACAATAAAATTCAAAGAGGAAAAATAAGGTCCATAAAACTTTGAATTGACAATGAATGGGTGTATTGTTAGGGCACTCCATTCTCAAAGCTCACTAGTTCAAATCTTAGTGGGTGCATATACTCTTTTTTCAATTGTTTTTTTTTCTTTAAAGCTAATTATTTGAAAAAAAT
>APFE030741273.1:2441-14036 GCA_000404065.3 Pinus taeda
AGTGCCTTGGCCAACCTCCTTGGATCTGGCGATTGTAATTTTGACATTTCTCTAAAACCATGACACCTGTGAAAAACGTGAAGGAGGTTTTTCTTCTTTGGCATGTTTTGGACAAAAACCTCTCTCAGTTTTCTCAAATTAATCTTTTATTGCTCTGAAACACCATTTGAGTGAAACTTATCCCGATGTGTAAAACAAGGAATTTTGTCGAAATGAAGTGAAATGAATGGGATAATGGGCTTCTAAATTCTTGGGGAAATTTTTGGAAGTAGGGAGGGATGTTAGGAAGTAGGGGAAAGTGGAATTTCAGAGATTGAGTGAGGGGAAGGGGTCCAAAAGGGCAAAACACAGGCCCAACCGAGAAAATTGCCAGGTTGTAGCTAGAAACTAGGGTTTGTGCAAAAATGAGGAATTTGGGGAATCTCAGTAATGAGAATCATTTGGTAAGGTACTTTAAGGATAGGGGAAGGTGTATGAGCATCAGGAAACAAGTTTTGCCGATGATTTGACCGTCCAAGAGAAATTGCCTCCAAAACCCTAGGAGAGGGAAATGACCTTACCTAGGCGCAACTGAAGCATGAACAAGGTGTAAAATGACTCATTAGACACTGAGATGATAATGAAAACCCTATGAATGATGATAGACAGCTGAATAGTGACATAGATTGGCATTTGGGCAACTTTGAAAAGAGTGAGAGCAAACCCTAGACCTAATGCCTAGTGACCAAATTTTGCTTGAAGACTCACTGAAATGACAAAATTTGACCTTGACACTTCAAAATCACTTTGTAAGAGCATATTTTATCACTGTAGGAAGGCTGGAAAGACTGACACTAACAGGAGGAACTAGTAGTTGAGTAGTGCACCAATGCATCCCCAGTACCACACTAGCTAACTGAAGATTCACTCATAAATAACTCATGCATGTCAATTTAGAGAAAGACCCGATTGAGACTAGAGTGCAGGAATAGTGTACTATCATTTGTATAATTTTCCGATTTGTATAGATGGTGTATGCAATCAGTTGAGGACCTAAGTTTTGATTACGCAATTCTGGAAGAAGGATTTACTCATTATATAGAGGCTAATTTCTCTAGGAATTGTGCAAGGAAATAGGGGCTTAGTAGGCAGCAAAAATTGGATAAATGTTGGTCAGTGCGGGCTTGTGAGGCAAAGAGTTGATCATACTTGTGCAATAATTGTTCTTGTGAGAACAAGATTTGTCTAATCACTCATATTTCTGATTAATGCAATAGATATTCAAGGTTTTGAGTAGTGGTTTTCCCCAGAGAAACAATTGTTTTATGTGTCTTTGATTATCTTCCTCTTGTCGATTATTGTTTTCATCGATTTTTGGTTTCCGATGTTTAAAGAGTAGAGTAGATTATTGTCTTATGTTTTAGTACATTACATGCACTGTGAATCTACAAGAAAATCTACATGGTATCAGAGCTATATTTGTAGGAAAATCTACAATGAGGATGAAAACCTTTATTAAAATCTAATAACCTGAACTATAAATAGAATATCAAAACATTTTTAAATATCAAAGATATTTTATATCGAGACTTTTTGTAAAGGAAGGGAGGAGGTAAGGTGAAGTGGGGCCCACTTTGTTAATTAAAAATCCTACAAAATGAACTATAATCACTTTGCAATTTCAATATATCAGGTCTTGTAATTAATTTTAAAAATAGGAATTGGAATAGATTACCAAGATCCCGAAAGCACATTATTTAATTGTTCTACAATTTGGCTGGGTGGTTTCATAGGACCATTAGTAAATGATGAAAAAATGAGTCAAAAGTGACTAGGAATTAATATTTAAAATCAATCACTAATTTAATTACAAAAATTAAAATATTATACATTTTGTACATTTTTTTAACCCAGGTGATAAAAATATCGAACTTCAGACGAGCACCATTTGCAAACCGTATACCCAAATGAGATTAAACGAGTACTGATGGAAAGCTAGAAAAAATTCAAACTCAATGAAACAATCAAAATAGAAACTTGACGAAAATGAAAAAATAGAAAAATTGTAAGACACTTAACCAAAAGAAAATATTAAAAGGTTATTTAGCCAAAAAGTTATGGAAAGTTTCCCCATTATTTGAAATAAATAAGTCAAAAATAGGGGGTGTTGGGTTTTCCCTACAACATTGGCGACACACTTGGAATAACCAGTTATCTTTGGTTAAAGATAATGAACTTCAATTTACCTAAAGGTTAAAAATAATGGAGTTCGTTGAATAGTCAAACAATAAAATATTTCCATGGGTCCCACTTAAATAGATTAAGCAATATGAGTTTGAAAAGATAAGTACTCAAAAGCAAACTTGAGTAAAAATCATGAATCAAAAATTTGGGAAAAATTATTTTAAAATTACCTCGTATGAGAAATAGAAGAAGGTACATATAATAATTTTTTTATGAAGCATATATCCATTTTTATAAATGGTCTCTGACATCGCTTCACTGCCAACGAGCTTGAATAGTACCCTAGCGAAATTTCCTTTTATGTACTACAAGCCTAGCCCCATTGTCAGTGAGCGTCCATAGCCCCGATGAGTTTACTTGTATTTTTCATGCTTCCTCTTTTAATCACTCTTTTTATAAGTTCATTTGCGAGCTTTAGTTTATGATATATCTAAGTGAAAGAGGTGGGATGGTAATAGAGACTTATGTTAATGGATACAATACTTTAATAATGTTGACTCCAAATTATTTCTCGCGACTACCAATCATAGGCTTTTATAAAGTGGAGGGGTGAGAGGGATCCATTGAGTTAAACTCAGGTTAGTACTTTCCTCGAAAAGGTAGACCCTATTACTTAGAAAAGATATGTGTTCCTCCATGAAAAAAAATTTAAAGCGAGAGGGCTTTATGGTTCCATAAAAATATACCTTTAATGATAAATGAAATTCACTGAAATATGAAGAGTAAATATTTCTCATGTATGTCAACCATTGTTGGGTGAGGAAAAGGCCTTCCACATAAATCATGGCAGAGTCACCAGAATCAAACCATAAACAATGGGAAAAATAAAAATAAATATAGACTAAAATGAAATAAGAAAACAACAACTCCAATCATGTCAAAATTGAGGAAAGGAGAAGCTGAAAGAAAAACTCAAATTTAAAATGCAAACCCCAACAAGATTAACTACAAAATGTCTCAACAAACAAATAAAATAAGATAAGCATGTGTGTATTTTCCTTATGTTGAGATTTTAGTAAATTTTAATCTTGTAGAGTTATAAATAATGAGGCTTTGAAACTATAAGGGAAATAACAACCATGCAATGAGATTAAGCCAAATGAGAAGTCTTTGTCTACTGTAAATTTTCTTGTTTCAAAGAAAAACCTACATAAAAGTGTCTCAACCATTTTCTAATAAAATACATGTTTAAGAAACAGATTAAAGGTTCTGAAACTTCTCAGTTTACATGATTCGATGAGGATCATTATTGCTTCTCCCAAAAACTTGAAATCAAACCAGACAAAGGAGGATGATATCCAAATCTTATCTGGTAGAGGTGTCAAAAGTTTATGGAGAGTTACAAAAATAGAGTTTAAGATCAGCAAAAACTAAAAAAAAAACTAAAACCAAAAGTAAAGAAATGAAAATAAATGAAAGTGGATATATGAAAATTACCATTGGAGAATTTATTTTAATCCTACTTGAGAGATATCATCTTCTCCAATAAAAGATAACTTCTTCTTTTAATTAGAATTAAGCGTATGAAGAAGTTGATTTTTTTGAAATCTTATTGACCCAAAATCATCATTTATTAAATCTAAACTAAAACAAGCAATAAACTAGAAGAAAACAATGTTTCATGTCCAAAGAATATGAAGTAAACAAAATTCACAGAAATGAGGATAAAGATATGCTTCTTTATGAATTGCAACGATGATTATTCTCTTTGATTTTTTTTCCATTATGAATTTATATCAACCCCAAAATATTGAAATCGGTTCAAAATCCTAAATAATGTAGCAATGAAGAGGACTTGAAACTTTATATAATACGTATAGAAAAATATATCAAAAATTAAAATAAAAGAGAATTCAAACATGAATTAACCATGGTCCATTACCTTTACCTGTTCCAAATTCTTTATCAATTGTTGCATTACCATAGTGGTTGCTCAAGAATGCCTTGTAAAGCAAATGAAGATGCTCACTAAAAGATGATTGAGATAATAAAATGTGCATCCAATAATGAGTCAAAGCAAAAAGCGTAAATGAACCACATGTGATAAAATTTCTTATTAGCGAAGTAGGTTGCCGAGAAGAGTAAAAAGAGACCCATGTTCACATAATATTAAGAATATATATCCCTAAAGTCACAAAGTCATCTCGAATAATGAATACATGGATTTGACGAAATTATGATTAAAATACATCCAAGCTCTCGACTACCATGATAACATGAAAGTAGCATATATATACAAAGATAATCAAACGGGACTTCATGTGAGCATAGTGAAAGATCTGAATGAATTTATCAGAAACCTATGAATATACTTAACCTGATATTCTTAAGTTACGAGTTTCCGAGAGAATCAAAGTGAAAGGCAAGAGCTCAAGTTTTCAAAAAATCTTAATGGGAAAAACTCTGATAAATAAAATCCTTACTTCATAACATTTCCGACGACATTTGTTTTTGGAAGTTTAATTAAATTTCACCTCCGATATAAGAAGTCCTGATATTTAGAATATTAAAGGAAAAAAATATTTTGGAATAAATTTTCTTTTTCTATTTTTTACAAAAAATACGATATTGATCATACTTGATAACGAATGCTTTTTAAATCTATAATGTGGGAATAATGTCTTTCGAGTGCACCAAACATTCATGTACCATAAGTAAAAGTTTCGTAAGAGTTTATAAAGTAGTTCTAATGGCTTTCATTCTGATAATGAGATATCTTGAAGCTTTGTAAAAACGATTGCAAGAGCACTTATATTTACCTATAAATTAAGCTTCTGAGAGGAGGAGTCTGAGATTTAATAAATATGAGAATAAATCGGGTGTCAAAGATCTCGAAAATCTTTTTGAATCAAATAAACTTACAAGACTCCGAGACCAAAAGATTCCAGTGAAAATAGTGAAATATGGGTTATTACCTCTGCTACGTGTAATGGACATGATAGTGGAGGAAACGACAATGTGGATCTTGGAGAAGCAAATATTAGAATTTGTTTTAAATGCTTCCAATATAATACAAACGCAAGAGTTCAATAAAATAGAAAGTCCAAAATTATGAGGAAAAATCTTGGAAAAATGAAAAGCAGATGATCGAGATTCCAAAATTCACTAATTAGAGGCTCTGATTCCCTTTGGTAGAAAGGAATATCACTAAAGGGAAAAAAATATGAATGAGTGTGATGCAATGGTTCAACTCAACTTGGAAATTGTAAGATTCAGAACAGACATAGATAAAATCATGGATAAGATCATTTGCTACAAGAGTTTTATGTGAATTTTCCTCCGTTTGTAGCAAATCAGAGTAATAAAGAATGTAAGTCTTTCATTTTAGTTGTATTGATGAGACGCAGAATATAATTATTGACTCATATTGTTAAGTGAAAAAAAAATGAATTCACATGGCTCTGCACACATGAGCATATAAGAAGAAAAATATCGGAGAAATCACTTGGTTATACTTTAGAAAGTTACAATATATCATACTTTCGTTAAAACATATTTAAATAAATAAGCGGAGATGAGAAGTGATATTGAAACTTTTATATCAACAATAGTATATCGGGGATTTAAAGAGAAGGCATCCGATATGAAAGTCTTGATATAAGGTGGGGATGAGAATATCAGATATCAGAAGTAAGAGGCATCGAGAATACCAGGAGTGTAGTGAATAGGTGATTCTTATAAAAAATCCAGTATGACAAAGATGGAGGTATCGGGGGGGGGGGGGGGGGGGGCCGCGAACAAATATTAGAATATTGGATGATTCGGATATCAGTATTTTGAGCATATAACACTTTATAAGTTACAATATTTGCAAAGGCCGGTATGCCAAGTGGTATTTGTGGGGCTGACAACTCTTAAAGTATTTAATTCAAAAGAAAGTGCTCAAATCAACTTCACACTCTTACAAAAGTCCCTTTAATAATTACATTACCCATCGGAAATATTTGATCGGAGAATGATTTTATCGTAACTTTCTTATGAGGAGCGTTATGATATTATAATGATCTGATATGAATCTTCTGATAATGCATTAAGTCTTATTGGGTTTTATTGAATAGAAGCAAAACTAAAGAATACGCAAATTCTGACAAAACAACAAATTATTGCCTGAACATGTTGTAGATTTAGAAAGGGTTGGTTGCTTGCTTATTTCAAGTATCCAAAATCAAGCAAATGAAGACCTGCAAAAGATATAAAACATAAATAAGAAATAAACTATGAAAAAATAAAACTAAAAACATATGAAGATGAACCTATTAATACATGCCTAGAAGAATATTGATCGTAAGTTTACCTCATGAATCTTCAAGTTCTCCCATGTATTTCTCAAAATTCGCATATGTTCAAACTTCAACTATTTATTCAATCTAAAATGCTAAATAATGAACTATTAATTGCATCCACTTCCAATTTACATCAGAGGACAAGAGTGGTGAAAATGAGATTTTTTAGAAATACTTGTGTATCAAAAAATTGCAATGCCGCAGCAATTCCTTGGAATTTCTTCATATATGATTAAAAAATATTTTTAACAATGTGATGAAGCTTTTTGCAAAAAAAAGACAATCAAGTGCTTTCACAACTGCGTATGATGCGACTATATAAGAACTTTGATATGTTCTAAGCCAATTTTCCAGAAAATGAAAGGGAATGCCAAGAAAAAACTTAGATTCATTACTTTCTTATTAAAAATATGAAATAATGAAATAAATGCAAAGAGAAAAGGAATCTAAAACTAAATTAATCTATCTCTAATTATAACTAAACGAAAAGAAACATGACTAGGTATAGTCATACTTCCAATGTAACCATTCTCTCATTTTAACTCCTGCATGTATGTACAAGTCAATCAACAAGAGTAAAACTAAAACTAAATTATAAAAAGGAAAATTCATCCTACTATGTATAATTAACAAATTTAGCGAAATAAAATTATTTACAAAAAAATTCCCATGAAATTCTTCCAAAATTTTTCCTACAGGATCATAGAAAATAGCACGAATTTTAGTGAATGATTGGAAGAAGTTTGAAGAAAGAGAAAACATCATGCTAGGATTGAATGATACATTTTTAATCATTGAAGCTTGTCAAACACTAGCAAAGTCAAAAATATTCCTGAGTATTGGAACTTCAAGATATTTTTCAAATGGATCAATAAACAATGGATGAATATTTAAAAGGTTTCTAGAAGTATTCCATTGTTAGTCAGAATGAAATGTTGTACTCTCAAGTGCTAGAATTTGTGATGAACTTATTTGAAAATCAGAAATAAATTGATCAAACATGAACAAATAGAATTTCAAAATAAAAAGTAGCTGATATCATTTCCTGAAACTCTGAAATTGATTTTCATATATGCTTATTGATGCACTTGATGAGTGTCTAGAGTTTGAATGTTCAAAATACTAGTACAATGTGATTAGAAATTCAAAAATGAGATTCAAAAGATAAATAAATTTAAACCGAGGGAACTGAAAATGAAGAAAATTCAAGTTTACTTTAATGTTTCAAATAATGTTACAACATGGTTTGGATTCACTTGTGAATATTTGTTTCCACAAGCATCAATAGAAATTATAAAGTTAAACTCATTATTTTCTTTCTTTTGTGGGAATGAGAAGATTTCAAGCTTATAATCCAAAAAGGGCATTTCATCATTGTAGGAATTAAAAATTGGAATAAGTCTTTGAATACCAAAATTAATATGATGATTGAATGTTGAAAACTAGAATGGACCAGAATAAATCCTTGATTAAAATTCTCTTTATCTTCAAAAATACATTCACCTAAGGAATCAGAGAAAATCATTTCCAAAGAGAAAATAGGTTGAGTATTTTCTTTTTCTAATTCATAATCGTAAGTCACTTCGTAAGTGTTATTTTCCTCTGAAATAGATAAATCAGAACCATGCAAGTGATTGACTACCAAATTAAGAGAATCTTCAGGTTTATTAATTTAATTATCGATTAAATTTCCTCTACTAATTTTTAATAATTCATTATTAATATTAGTTTCTTTGTTTAAAATAAAATTTTAATTTAAAGTAACTGTTGATTGACCATAAATTAAATTAATTTTGTTAAAAATATCGAGGTAGAGAGAAAAATAGGAAGTTGAAGATATATACCTGAAGGTTTCTCCATGCATAGATGATTTCTGATTTTCCAAAACATACAATTTGGATGCTTCATGTATTTGATTGATTTGAAAATTGTTGTTGTGTTGCTCCATCATTTACAATTTATTATCAGCAGATCATGAATTAATTTCAGTGGTATATTGTGCATCGTCTACATTCTCTAGTTGATTTAATTGTTGTTGATCTGAATTGGATCCCAGAACACTCTCTAAGTTTTCATGAACTCTTTAAAAATCATCCCAAAGTATCAAAGTCTTATAAAGATAAAAGCTATCAGAGATATCCTCGTGACAGTTGCAATTTGTGATCAGCGCAGAGCAATGAGGACCCTCGGTCAAGCGCGCAGACCGTCAGCCCATGGTAACACGCACTGGCGTAAATTGGCAAAACCAGAGGTCAATTCAAGAAACGGGGGAAGTTTCTAATCGCATGGAAAACCCCTCAAAGAAGGAAAAGCCTCGAGCGCCCGAACCTGAAAACTCATAAAATACAACGGATATCAAGCCGATTTCGTCAAAAGCAGGGTCCCACAAAAACCAGCAGAATATTAGAAGGGCTTCAAGCGGTAAGCGATTTCAACCAAGTCCCGCCCGATGCTACACAATGGGTGCCAAGCGTCCAGCGGAAGAGAGAGAAAACCACTCACATCGGATGGGTAAATTTCATGTTACTTACCCGCCCGATATGGACAATGACCGTAGGATCTGGAGGCTCTAGATCGACAGTGGAGACGCAATCCGATGGATGACAGGATTTGATGAGGTAAACAGGCAGAATTGTATAGGATTTGAAGTCCGACACGGACGATGTGTTGACAGAAGATCTGTTTCGCAGGCATTCTTGGAGTTAACGGTAAAAACAATCATTTCAAAGACATCCAAGGGAACTGACACTCAATTCATTATGAAAGAGGTGGCCACCTCCCTGTGAGGCATTATACAGTGATGACTACATAGAACAGAGGGATTCAAACAGACAAAGCCAGGGGAACCGGAAAGATGGGAAGCGGAAATGAACAGTTACAAAGCAAATTGGCTTTTAAAGCCACAAACTGACAAAGAGAGAAGCAAGTAAGTTAGAAGCGAAAAGTTAAGGGCAGAGAGAAGAAGCCGAGCTAACCTACAGAAGCAAAGGCAACGTCAAGCCAGATAGAGCCAGAAAGAGTCAGAGAGTTTGTGTACTCCAAAGAAGGCTTGATAGGTTCAAGCGAACTCCTTTGTATATGCCTGTCAAGTATGAGTCTGAGATTGGGCTTATACTACTATGACCAATAGAGGTCAAGTTTCGGTAAGGAGAGTCTGTGTACTCTAGAGACTTGGGGAATCCAAGTATATTCTTGTTGATTTATGTCCGCCGTGTGAGACTCAAATTGAGCTCAGTGTTGTAAAAAAAAACTCTACTTTGAAAACATAATAGAGAGGCCACCACTGAAGGATGGACCAGAAGACGTAGCCCAGGAGTATTGGGTGAACTCCTTATTAAACTTATTGTGTTTATATTCTTTCCTGTTATGTTTTTCCTAACTACTTCAGTGCCTATTTATTTCACAATATTATCGATCCGTTGCACAAAATAACATAGGCACATCCATGCACATGAGTATGTAATACCTTAATTGTTTGTCTTAGATCAATTTTAGATCAAGTGGTATCAGAGCTCTAGGTTACTAAGGTTAGACAAGCTTGTTTTGGAATTTTGTTGTTGAATGCTAACTAGGAAAAAAACTTAAATTAGGAGAAGGAGAATTGGTTGAAGCTAACCCAGAAATTGGAAGAGTCCATCCTAAGAGGAAAATGACAAAAAAAATTCCTTTGGAACCAGACTCCTAGTTCATGGATAGTTTCATGACCATGAGATCCATGGTAGAGGAAATGTATAAAGAATTTACGAAAGGTAGAGATAAGATTCATCAAACTCCAAACAAGATAAAGGAGCAGAAGAATCTCTCCTCCATGACCATTCTAAAGTCAAAGGGAAGGAAGAAAAGCTTCCCACACCTCCTAATAGCCCTAAAAATAAAAAGAAAACGTCTTTGATTAAATTAGATGTTAAATTTGACTTACTAATATATGATGGAGAGTTGAAAGCAGAGAAGTTGGATAATTGGATTAGACATATTGATGTGTATTGCAGAGTGTAGAGCATCGATTCAGACAAAAGTAAGATTCAGCTGGCCAGCCTACGCCTTGGAGGCACTGCCTTGGTATGGTGGGAAGGCAGGACACAAGCTGACATGAAGAAGCATGGTAAAATTCTTTCTATCTGGAGTGAATTTGTTTCTGCAATTAAAAAACAGTTCTCTCCACTAGCTTATATGCAACTAGCCATGATGAGTTGGCAAACTCTTCGACAATTAAAGGGGAAAAGTGTACAAGGCTACATCCAAGAATTTAGAAAAAGAGCTTTGATTCTAGGAATTTATTTAGACTCACCTGAAACTCTGCTGAAGTATATAGGTGGTCTATACAGCTATTTAAAGCACACCATTATGATGTTTAATCCTACTAGCATAGATGAGGTATCTGTTCAGGCTACCCATCTAGAGGCTAAAGGCAAGAATGTGAACACAAAAGTTTGGGGATCATCAAAACCCACTGCAAGCAAGAACAAGGAAAATAGAAAATATAAATGGAAAGAGAGGAAGACAAATGTTGTACAAAATACCAAGCCTTCATGCACTCACTGCAAGAAGGATGGGCATGATGATGAACACTGCTGGATTCTGCATCTGGAGTAGAGGCCCAAGAAGTACGATGGCAAAAAGAAGAAGACTGTTGCAGCTATTCAGAAAGATTTGGGGTCAGACTCAGGGGATGAAACAATGATCACAGCCATAGGTATAAAAGGTAAAAATTCTGAAGCATCTACTAGTAATTCAGCAGAATCTACTGATAATGAAGAAAATGAGAGGAAATGACATGAGCTTTTTCATATTAGAATTATTTCCAAACATCAAAAGATTGATACTTTGTTTGATAGTGGCTCGCAAGTAAATTTAATTTTTGAAGAAATTGTAAAGAAGTTGGGATTACTAACCACACCTCACAAGAAGCCATATCCATTAGGTTGGTTATGTGATAAAGAAAAGCTACAAGTGACTAGACAATGCAAACTTAGGTTTTCTTTCGGGTCAGCATTTGTAGATGAGTTTGAGTTAGATATTGTTCCCCTAGATATATGTGGAATTGTTTTAGGAAGTCCTTACTTGTATGATAGAAAAGCTATTTTCTATA
>APFE030741275.1:0-10480 GCA_000404065.3 Pinus taeda
GTCACGATGAGATTGCACGAGACTCAAATACATGATCCTAACCTAGGAGTCCAGCAGATTCACGTGCAGTTGAAGAAATTGTGCCTTGAGATGCAGAGTTTGAAACAAGACAGGATGGTTCATCCAGAAGTGCGCGACGAGGTATGGTGCATAAAGTGTAAGGGCCAGGGACATGAAAAGGACCATTTCCCGGTGTTTTTGAATTACCTCATGGGAGGAGGACCAATTCCATTGAGATCAGAAGCACAAGTAGGGCCAAGTGTGGCTCCTGCATTGTGGTGCGTGATTTGTCAGATAGGAGGGAAGCATGCTACAGATAACTGCCATCTCTTACAGAAGTATACGCGGAATTCCCTGCAGTTGTTCTGTAATTTTTGCAGGTCAGTAGGCCATGATGAGTGCACCTGTAGAAGTTATGAACTAATGATGGATCAGAATCCTACCTACAGAGTTCAAGCCAAAACACGACCCCTTAACAATAACACAGGGATGGCGCGAACCAGATCTCAGGGGCACAGATGAGGTGGAGGTGGAATGGGACCAGGAAGAGGTCAAGGATAGTTGATATATTACAATTGCGGAGGACTGGGGCATTATGCCCACAATTGTACAAATCAAACGAGACCATCATGCTGATATTGTACGCAGTTTGATCATGAGACAAAGGACTATCCCACACTGATAGAAAGGTTGCATGATAAAGGAGCACTCCAACCTCCCCCAACTCAGAACCTGCAAATGATGAGGTCTGAGCTGCGCGAGGAAGACCCGAATGTAAATATCGTGCTCTAGAGTGGTATCACGATAGGCGATGACAAAGGCAAGTAGCCCGAAGAGAGTACTTGGGTTCACAAGGCTCCAACAAAGGAACTAGAATTTGATTTGGAGAGCGCTACAGAGACATTCATGGAAGCTAACAGGAGTTTCGTGGATGCCTCCACTTCAGGGAGTAAAGACAGACTGGAGCCGAAAATGGACCCATTGATGCTCACTACATTCTTGGAGATAGGCATGAAGCTGTTTCGTGACAACAAAGCTGTGAAGGGGATGAAAGAACTCATCACTAGATGTGTTGGGACCATGCCAGGAGAACCGCACGTAGTCCAGAAGCTCGGGAAGCACACGACGCAAACAGGAAGGGAGATGAGATTGACCATGCAAATCGAGGAATATGAAATGGATCAAGTGATTTTGGATCTAGGATCGAACGCGAACGTCCTAGCAAAGAAGACATGGGAGTGCATGGGCAGGGCTGCACTGTAATGGTCTCCTATCTAACCATGAATGGAAAACCAGAAAAAGGTCCTACCTATGGGAAGATTGCAGGGAATCATAGTAGATATCGAAGGTGTGAGCGCGCTAGCAGATATGGAAGCAACAGAGATTGTTGATGACATCAATCCATATCCCGCGCTACTGGGAATAGATTGGGCCACTGACATGAATGGAGTGATAAATCTAAAGAAGCGCAAGATGATTTTTGAGAAAAAGTCACTACATGTACTGGTACCTTTATACCTTGCAGAAGGATCGCACTACACAGAGCCAGTGTGCGACTATGACAATGACGACAATCTAGACTATATCTACAAGATAACCGCGTGGGAGAAATATTGGGTAAATCTAACCATGGATGGCAAAATATCTTGGGAGTGTGAAAGCCCCTACACATCAGATTCTGACGAAGAGGTAAAACGATGGTAGAACTGGTTACACGAGGTAACCATGCTCAACTGTAACATGATGACAAGGTCACTGCACTACATAGCAACAGAGGTAAGAGATCTACCTGCGTATGATGGGTTAGGTGAAGTGTAGTAGTTCTTGAACAAATTTGAAAAAGAAGTGTTGGAACAATAGTGTTTCGATTCTCTGAAATGGGTACTGTGCGCTACACTCGCAAGGCGGTGGGGTATGCACCAACAGGGTTTTGAGGACTGGTGCGAATGCATAAGGATGATGCGCCTACAGTTTGGGAATCCTCAGATGAAGACAAAAGCTATGTATGACAAATGAAATGGCCCACATGCCCACATTTCCAGATGGATACAGGCATATGGTGTGCAACCTGCATGAAGGCACACCATCCTCGTGGTAGGAATCACAATCGGTAAGCAGGGGCAGGCAAGAAAATGGCGCGAACAACCCCTCCATTTGGGACCAGGAAGTATGGTAAGACCAAGTGCATAGAAGCATCTTCATGTTGAAGCTTTTGACAAAGTACATGAAGCACTTAACACAGTTCACCAGGTGAAACAGGCTGACTGGGACCTATGCATACCAGCGGATCTCTGGGCATATAGGATCGTGTGCAAAACCCTGACCGTGCAAGCACCGCCAAGGCTAGATTATGAAGAAACTAAAGTAAGCCCTATAATACTTGGAGAACATAGGTCATGCATGATCACACCAATAGATGCGACAATTCATGAAATCTTGGAAGCAGAAATCGAATAGGGAAATTTTAGGCTCCAAGAACTTGAGAAAGAAAGGGTGTGATTAAGGAGGAAAAGCGCTTTGGTAGAAGCGGAAGTCAAGAAGCTGGAAGATGAGATAAGGGACAAGTTTCTTGATAAGAAGACCACGGTGATAAAACAGGGTGCACATGATCATGTTGACAAGATTGAGGACTGTTGCCACGAATTGATCAGTCTGATGCCTTGGCTTAGACCGCATACTAAGAGAATTAACCAGGATGATGCACTGCAGAGGATAAGGTGCACGACGCAGCTAGTAATGGTAAAAGGTAGGTATTGTTAACTCCCAGGTTGTTCCCTATGACTCCTTAGGGAATACGACCGGGGTAACCTCTAACCAATCTTTGGGCTACAGCTTCTAGCCCAGCTGTAGCCAGAGAGGGCTCTCTCTGTAAGGTTTGATACTGTTTTAATGAAGTTTTAGGCTAGTTATGAAGTGAATTTTTGGTTGTTTTTTATGTTTGGTTGGGAGGATGCTTCTGATAGCTTTTAGAGTCTGTCTTCAGGTGAAACTAATACATTGGGCAATGGGGTCTTTGACTATCGTTCCCTTGAGATCTTGACTTAAATGTGGGTGCAACTACAGGGCCTGTATGTATTCCATGAAACAAATTGTAAATTGTGAGAGTGAAACGAAGGGCAACTAGCAAAGAGAAATTAAGGATTCTTTACTTAAGCTGACTAGTGTGAAAGAGGTCTGTTATTTAGGAGCAATTACTTGAATTCTTGAAATAACATGTTCTTGTGATGATATAGTATTAAAGGTAGCACTGAAGAATTACTCTTTAAATACCATAGCTGAGGAAAACACATGAAATGGCTAAGATTGAGTCCAGGGTATTCAAAGATTAAATCCTGGGACTATTCTTTTTCTTGGCCATTTAGATATTGGATCCATGGAAAGCATGAACGATACAATGAAAGCATAACAAACATACATATAACAGAGAGTAACGAGAAAACTTATTGAGCCATGGAATACACAGGAATCCTGCAACTTTGAGACACACACCAGCAAGTCCTCATGAGAGACAATATTTGGAGAAATCCCATCATCCTTTGTATTAGATGTCTGAATATTTACAACATGAGCGTAACAGAAGAGGAAACAAGAGATTTTTCACATCCGAAGTCCAACCCCTCTAAACAAACGCGAGGGGGAATATATAGAAGTTTCATACAAAAATATCTCAGGTATTGAGTCATCTGAGAGGAAAAAATCTCTTACACTCGTACATGGAGTGTAGGTGAGAAATAATTACAAATATAAATGACTCTTAAAAGCCTTTAACTCCTGTCAGGATAATTTTTTGACCTTTGGGCATTACGGAGTCAGTTGTGCGGCTTTATCATAACTGCAGAATGAAGTGTTGTGCAGTTGTTACTTTTTGTGTCTTCTTGGCCCTGCCACCTGTGCTTGCTGATGCTGTTGCTGCGGTCGAGTACCTGTGCTGAGTTGGCTCAGCGTCTTTATACCTGCTGTTATGGCTTTTGCCTACCTGTATATGAAATATAAGCCTTTTGCTGAAGAAAAAGATTTAAGTCCTCAACTTTGGTTCAAAAGTAACCCCATTAAATCTTGCCATGTGTCTGGAGGAGGAAGCTGATGTTTCAAAATTGACCCTAAGGTCTCATCAGCCTTTGTATATTTGTAGAAATGGGGGGGCTCATCAAACAGATGTGATACTTCATTTCTGATAAAAAAAAAATTATCTAATTTCTCAAAAGGAATTTGCCCTGTTACTGGGCCTGCTGAAGATGTTCCTGGTGTCTCAGCAATCTGAATTGCTGCAAAAGTGCTTACCCTCTTGATATACTTTTCATGAGAGAGTAACTTCCCTGATTCTAGCAAACTGGGGAGCCCTTTGTCCTGCAGAGCCAAGAACCTATTTTGAAACTTGTTTATATCAGCTTGCATATCCTGGATTCTTCTGTCCAGGGTCTGGATCAAATTCTTCATTGTTAGGACTCTTTTGATCAGAGAAATGGTTTCAGTCCTATTTACAATTCCCATTTTTACCAGCTGGGAACTTGTCCTATAGTTGAGCACTTCAATCATCGTGGGGGCAAAATCAGGCATGTTGCCTAGAGAGGTCCTTGCTCTGTGCAGTTCTTTTCTTCCCCTGCCAATGAGTCCCACTTGTTCGTATATGGCATCAATGTACTCCCATTGGTTAGTTATGGATTGTCCAATGGTAGTCCAAATTACTTGTTTGAGCTCTGCTGTGACCTTCTCAAAATTGAGCTCCTTTTCTAGCTCTGCAATTCTTTTCTTCAGAGCTTTTACTTCTCTCTCCCTCTCAGCCACATTTTGCTTAGACTTGTCATATTTTTCATTCACCTTTGCTAAGCTGTCCTTGGCTTGGTTGAGCTCTGACATTTGAGACTCTAGCACCTGTATTTCTTGCCTTAGCTTTTGCATGTCCAGGCTCTCAGCCTGTTCGGTTGTAGGTGCTGTAGTGGCTAGAGCTGTGGTGGCTGGAATGTTCTCTGGTGCCTGTTGCTTCGGAGGGATGGTATGTTGAGGGGTCTCCTCAAGGTCTATGGATTCTGTGGGCGGCTTGGAAGATTGCCCTGCTTCCCTCTTTTGTAGCGCTGCTTCTAGTGTAGTCTCTGTGTCCTGCAAATTTTCTTGTGTCTCTATCAGCTCTTTATATAGAGTCATTAGTAATGCTGCTGCATCTTTTTCTTGCCTCTGCTGGGCAACTTCATCTGTTTGTGGGTGAAGAGTTGGGGGGATCTTCATCTTCTTTTTTATTGCAGCTATATCTGCATCCCTAAGTTTAAGGACTTCTTGTATTGCCTTAACGTCATTGGGGTCATGCCCAAACTCTATGATTATTTCCTCCAATGCCTTGATTCTGTTGTCTTTAGCTTGAGAGGATGCCCTCTCCAGCTCAAGCTGTGCTGCAGTATTATTCAAGCTATTTTGCAGCCTATAGTTGATCAAGGTCTTATCTGCCAGAGTAGCATAGACCATCTCACCCGTCTGCTTGTGGAGTTCAATTTGGTCTATGGGATGGATGTCTTTTGAAAGGACTTCTAAATTAGTCCTTATATAATCTGCAGCTGTTTGAGGTTGCTGCACTGTGGAGGCAAAATGGCTCATAGTCATTTTGCCTTCTTGCACATCAAAGGCAGCCATTAGCCTTTGTTGGTTCGCAGGAGCCATATTTAATAAATGATTATAGAGCCGAATCTTTATTGGCTCACTCCTCCTTTTGGCCTCTTTAAATTGCTCCTCTATGGCTGCAGCTGTATTCTGCTGTTGTCCTGAGGAGCTGACCTCCCCTAGTGCTGCTTTATCCTGTTCCTGGTGCAAGGAGCTGGCGGAAGTCTCCAGGCTTTGCATTTCCTCCTCTGAGAAAGGGTTGAGCCTTTGCCTCTTGTCTGATGCTTCTGTGAGGGGGGTTTCCCTTTCTCTCTTTCTGCTGATATCCTCCCTTTGAGGGGTTTGGAGAATGGAGGAATCTATCCTAGAATCCTGTCTAGGAGGCGCCATTTTGGTCGTTTTTTCTTGAGTGGCTGCCTGGCCTTTTGCTTTCTGCTTCTCTTGATCCTATTGATCAGTTTGTTGCTTTTCTTGTTGGGATTGCTGCTGATGGCCCTGTTGGCTCTGTTGGCCCTATTGGCCCTGTTGGCCCTCTGCTTCTTCCATTATTTTGTCCTTTCCCTTGTTCTCTCCCTGCCCTGAAGTCTGTGGTGCCTCTTGTTGTGTTGTAGAGGATGAAGCAGGTGTTGTTGTCTGAGGACTTGGTAGAGCAGGCACCTGAGAAGGACATTCCAAGTCAGCCATTTTTAACAAATGCCTTCTAGCCCTCTCAACTAGCTCTTCTTGAGATACAGGCTCTATTAAGGTATTTTTCCTCCACTTTGGTTGGTTGGCATGTCTCAGGATGTGGAACATGCTCTCATGCTCATAGCTAGAGAGTTTGTATTTCTGTCTTCTCAAAGATATAAAGCCATTGGGGTCATAGGGCTTCCAGGGGAAGCTTAGTGTTAGGCCAAGACCTTCCAACATCCTATCTGCTTCTTTCCAACCTTCTCTTTTGTTTAGAATGAAATGGCCAAGCTGGTTTCTAATTTTGAGTTGTGCCTTCTTGCCTCTTCCTGCAAAGTGGATATGATCGGCATTGCCGAATTGTCTGAAATATTCTAAGACAAAGAGCCTCATAGGCACATATCTGGGCAGCTTGTATGGGCGCAGCTCACACCCATATATCCTAATCACCGTGTGATGCTGGTAAAAATACCAATCTCCTATGCTGTAGGCAGTGGATAGTTGCAGAATCCTCTGCATTTCATCAGATAGTCTTGGAGGAGGTTCTGTCAAAAGCAGAGATAGAGCTGGATGAATGAATAAATCTATGAATTCACAATATGTATAGGGTGAATATGTAAGGATATGGAAGACTGAGCTCCAGTATACTACTGATCTTGGGTTTCCTGCTGCATCAGTTCTCTTGATTTCAAAAGAGAACTTTTCATGTTGGTGATACAGAATAAGATGATAAATATAAGAGGTGTATCTAAACACCTTTTCTCTGGATAAGTGCAGAAATTGCTCATGTATCTTATCAGAGATATAGGTGGCATAGTCATAACAAATGGGGGCCTTGCCAGGGGTAAACATTGTCATCATGACCAGCACAGTCTCCTCTATGAACTCCATTGATTTATACCCCAATACTGAGCTTATCATGTATGCCAAGTCCAGGCCTAGTTGATTTAAGTAGCCATCAAAAATAGGGGGATGCAGCACTGTATCAGATTTATTGATAAACAGTTGATTCAATTTCAGGATCTCTACCTCTGTGAGTATCTTAGCCCCTTGATTGATTAAGTCCAGCAGAGATAGAGGAACCAGTTTCCTTTGGGTTTTGAATTGGACCATATCCCTGATGGCCTGAGGGGTGGTGTAAAATACAACCTCACCCTGAGGGTTCATTACAACCCTCTGTACTGGATCATAGCAAACAGCACACAAGTGAATAAGGTCAGGGAACTGGTTGACCTGGGGCATCTTAAAAGTTGGGAGGGAGGACTCCCAAATGCCTAGGATATATGTTCCATCTTTGTGCCTAGCCCTGAGCTCATTTAGCAGATGAATGTGGAATGTACATCTGGATGGGGTGTCTTCTGAGATCTGGTAATCTAAATCTGCAAACTCTTGCCAATCCAGCTCTCTCTGAGGAGCATTCAAGGGAGTGACATTAAGGGTTGTTGATCCTGCAAGGGTATCCATGTCTGCTTCAAGTATTTCTCAAAATGATAAGTCTGTTTAATTGACAGGCGGAATTGAGAGGGACCGGAAATAGCAGGGTTGCTATACGGTAAAACAGAACAGCACTTAGCTTTGTGAGAAGGCTTTTGTGCAGTTTAACAGGCCTCTTTTGACAATCTGGGGGTAATCTTAGTGAATTCACGATTGCGCGAATCAGGGCAGGGTTTTTACTAGACTCGGAGTGTAAAATGGCTCTGCCGGTGTAATTCGACCTCAAATTGTACAGGGAAGACAGGAAATCCTCGGTTTTATGGTGAAATTTGAATATCTTGCCGTGTCCAGGTATGCTTTATGAGTAACTGTGAAAAAATCAGTTTGCAAGGAAATGGATGGACCAGTACCTGTTTAACCAGTAGCTTGGGACGAACGAGTAATTGGGTTGGCGCCCTGAGCTTATGCGGGTGGTCGAAAGTTGGCCGGCAGACTGCTGGTCGTAGTTTGCATGCAGGCAGCACAGAGGTCCTTTTCACAGAAAAATGACAAAAGTTGCGAAAAAATCGGAAAATATGGCTTTTTACCTTGTTGGCGCGCTTTTTTGGGTGACGTCAGCATGTGGGACCTGGTTGGATGACGTCAGCAGGACGTCATCGGGTGACGTGGCGGCCCAAGACCGGTCCACGGGGGCAATGAGTTGGCGGCCAGGTGGGCGAATGAGGGACGAGGTGGGTGGACGCGGCAATGACGTGTGCGACAGCAGGATGGGGACGTGGGAAGGACAGGTGTCGCTATATCGGGCCCCCTCCTGCACGGCAAGGAATGTGTCAGAGGGGGCTCCGATGGAGTTTGGTAGTGACATCTGTCCCCGCGTGACGTAAGCGTCTGACAGATATCGGAAGGTATCTGTCGGACGTCGGGGGCCTTCCGAAACTGCCAGGAGCCGTTGATCTGCGGGTGCGCGATCTGACGGCTATCGGGTGACTAACCTGCACGGTGGGTAAGTTCAACATTTTTTTAACAGTCGGACGTCGAGCCCGCCCGAAATCGATGAGAACCGTCGATCTGTGAGGGGCGCGATCGGACGGTTATCGGGTCAACAAGCTGCGCGGAGGCTAATAGTCAACGGGCGGGTTTAAAATACAATTTTTATCGGCAAGTACGCCCGGCGGGACCCTTCAGTTTATAAATGATTTGCAATGGTTTTTTGATGATTTTAATAAAATCACATTTTCCCGACAACATTAGGACAAAGGCAAAAAGCAAGGTTTTTCATGCAATTTTTAACAAAGGCATACGAAGGGCAAAACTTAGGATAAGCGGGCGTTGGTAGATTCATATGAAAAAGACGCATATTGGCTCCCGACCTTAGGATAAGGCGGGGAAAGTGGGTTACATGATACTTCCGCCTTTTGATGGTTTTTAGGGGGGCAAAAAGGGTTTCTTTGAGGGTTTTTGGGCAAAAATGGAGCAGATGGGTAGGGAAATGGGTTAAGATGGAGAAAAAGGGTACACATGGGTTCTTGACCTTAACCAGGTGTTAATTCAATTCCCAGGGAGTAGAAATTATGGCTATAGTGCCAAGGAGGGGATATTTATACAGTGTGTGGGGTTTATACACCATGGTGTTATAATAATAGGGCAAATGGAGTATAGGGAGCTAAATAGTAGAGTTAGATGTTAGTATAGAGGGAACATATGGATGGGGGCTAGTACAACCAAGTTTCTTGAAAATTACTTGGAGTCAAGAGTAGTTCAAAATGAAAAGACTTTTTGCACAAGAAATGTGGCTTTTAAAGGTCATAAGCATCATCATAAAACTTTAAGTTTCTCTCATGAACACAATTTATGAAGGGGTGTTAGTAATGAGTAATATACATATGGAAAAGGAAGTTAATCATGTTCCATTATGCTGCTTATTTGTACATTGCTAGCAACTTTGGTCTTGAAAGAAACATCACTTCTGCAACCCCATCTACCTACCCACTAGTTCACCTAACATTTTTTATTCCTTCTTGGAGGGTGCACTTGGACTTGCAAACCCTTTGTATGCCCTTTTCTTTTACATTGGCTTTTTTGCTTTCATTTCCTATCTAATACTACCCTTATTCCTTCCAAGGCCCCAGATTAAGCAGTTGGGAACCTTAGTTTCTCTACCTAACTACTGATCTGCCAAGATTAAACAGTTTGGACAGATTCTTTCTCTATTCTACAACATAAATTGAAAACATGGCATGATCCAGATTAGACTGTTGGACCATCCATCAAATTGAGTCCCTGTGAAGATTGGGACACACCTTGTCTCCTTATGGAAATATGGGATCTTTGCATTATCAAAGCAGAGCATATTTGGACCTTTAATAGCCAATCATGAAATATGAAACCTATTGGTATAGGTATCCAACAGTGGCTCCACATGGGGATGGTTTTTCTTCTTGAAAGACCAAGAACAGCAGGTCAGTATGCCTTTGCCCTTTAGCTACTGCTTTGAAACTTTGGAGTTCTGTCACCATAGATTCCTCAAATGTAGACTGATGTATAGAAATACAGGATGCATTTCAATTCTTCTTATTATCTGCAACTGTCTTTTGACATGACCTCATTCTTTATATTTCAGCAATGACAATATATACAACACATACAGAGTCTATATACAACAAACTATGTACAAGAGCAGGCCAGCTGCATTTATGGGAAGTATTCAAAATAGCGCTTAAGCATCCTGCCATTGACAGGACCTTCATCCAAATCAGTTTCATTGAGGCTTCTGAGGAAATAAGTATTG
>APFE030741275.1:10490-109154 GCA_000404065.3 Pinus taeda
GTATAGGTATCCAACAATACCGAGGAGAGAATGAACCGTCGGATCACTACATATCGTGACTGTCGGATTGTAAGTTACAAATGTACATAGTAAAGAAACACACTTTACCTAACTCTATACTAGACCAAGTTATACTTAACTATTCCTATGTGTCGGAATATCCTAACACCAGCTGGATCATCTACTTCTGTTTATGAAGAGAGGACCGAATTTTTGAGCTGTCATTTCATCAGCGCTTTAGGGACAACTTTTGTACAAAATGAATGCCATAATTTCTTAAGGAGTTGAGTTGAAGATTCTTGTGGAATGATCAGATGATCATGTGCTTCCTCAAAAATTTGTATGCTAAGAGGGCTAGTCGATTTCTTCAGAATTTCACTGAAATGAGTGGCTTAGAAATTTAGTGGAGGTAGATTGAATTTGTCTCTCAAATGAAGGTCACATCCCTTCTTGTGCTTCAACAAATCTAGTTGACGCACAATGTGTATTTCCCCACTAGTAAGAGGGTTCAATTCATCAAATTATTGGAGGTTTAACCTTTGCATAATTCCCAATCAACAGTGATCAGGGTTAGAGGGTCGAATTCTATCTACGCCAATCGATGCTTGATTTAAATACCAGAATTGTGAAGTGCATTTTCCAAAAATGATGTGTAGAATACATGGGTCATATTTTTCTCTTTAGCAATGGAAAAAATTCATCTCTTGAGGATTGCTTCAAACCTTGACATATCTTGCAGAGTGAGACTCATCCTAACTGAGGTAATCGTTATCAAAGGACAAAATTTCTTAGGAGTTGGACCAAAGAAGGAAATTATATCCTTATAACCAAGTGCCAAATTGTAACTCGGGTTCCTCTATTGCATACCTATTGTTGGTTGTATGCTTGAAAATATATTTTGTTTGTTGTCAAATTTATACTGGGTATTATTCAATGGTCCAGGGGATGTATCCCCAGATTAATTGTACAGGTAGAAAACTGATTTGAATTATACCATGTATCGCTGTCATGATTAGTTTGCCAGAATATGTGAAAAATGTCTTAAGTGATGATTAGAATTGGTTGTTAGAGTATATTAGTGTTTTAAACAACATAAACTTTAAAACGAGAACTGATACAATTCCCTGTTTTTTGAGGTAGCAAAAAAATCATTCGATTTTGAAAAGTGCTAATTCAAAATACACCTTTTTTTATTTGGAGCATATTTTAGACACTTTACTTTGAAACATGAACTGATACAACTGCCCCTTTTTTTAAAGTAGCAAGAAAATAATTCGATTTTGAAAAGTGTTGATTCAGAATACATCTTTTTTTATTTGGAGCATATTTTAGACACTTTAAATTTTCTTATGAACATTTTTTTTAAAATGTTAATGATTTTCATGCTGATTTTAGAAAGCGTTGATGATGCATCAACCTCTAAAATTTTCTTATGAACATTTTTTTTTAAAATGTTAATGATTTTCATGTTAATCTTGTAAGAGTGTTGATGAGGCATCAACACATTTCTTAAAACGCTTATTTTTTACACTTTAAATTTTCTAATGTATTAGGCATGAATATTTTTTAAAATTTTTGGTAATTTTCATTTGGATTTTGAAAAGCATCAACATTATTTTTTAAGGCATATTTTTGACACTATAATATCAGTTATCAAATTGACAAATAATAAGATCAGTTTGAAAAACAAAACAAAAAAACACAAGTAGTTTAAAAATAATAACAGTAAATAAAAAAAATAGTTAACATTTAAAAAAACGAATTAAAAAATATATATATGAGAAACTAAAAACTAAATAACAATTTTTTTTAATAATAACAAAGAACAATATATATAAAATATATCATCTAATATATAATATATATGATATATAGCTAATTAGATTATATATAGGATATAATAACAAAAAAAACGAACAATAAAAAGTAAAAAAAAACAAACTTAACTTAAAATGATAAAATTTAAAATTATATAAAAAATGATATATAATTAATATATATACATATTATATAATATATATTTATTTATTTATTTTTTAAATTACCAAGAAATTTACTAAAATAACTAAAAAAGAAAGAACAAAAGAAATGATACAAGATAATTAAAAAAAACGAGAATAAAACATCATTCCAAAAAAATAAAAAATCATAAAAAATATTAAAAAAAAAACATTAAAAAAATATTTAAAAAAATGGTGCTATGGCCCCACCCCCACGGCTCAACCAACCCAACCCCTTAGGAATTTGGCCTTCCTACAATAATGAATTCGACTTCTTGCAATACAAACATGTCCTCCAAATGATGAACTCAACCTTCGGCAACAAACCTCGAACTTGCAAATTTGCAAATCTCTAGATGCAAATGGAAGACCTGATTTGATCTCCCCTCAAAGCCAACTAGGGTGGCACTCTAGGTCCACTGAAATCAGCTAAAGAGCCAACTAGGCTGGCACTCTAAGTCCACCGAAATCAGCTAAAGGATTTTGCCTGAAACCCTCAAACTAGATTCACTTGATCTAGATAAATTCTTTAGAAATGCTAAACCAAAATCGAATGCTTGAGAAATGATCTCCTCTCTCCTTTTACAGATTTGATGGAACTTTCTCTGATCTTTTGGAAACACCTTTATTATTGTTTTTCATTGATAAGCTCACTAAGTGGATTTTTCTTATTTCTCCAGGTGACTTTTGTCCCTTCTTATTTATTGATATTTTGCCCCTTTTATATTTTTTTTTGGCTGACCCATGGGGTTTGAAATCAGAATCTCATGGGACATAACTCCTCATTATCAAGGTTATTGCTGATCGAGCTATCCCTGTGAGTTATTGCAGCTTTTATTTCAATAAAGTAGAGTTAGGTAAAATTCCTTTGTCCCCTTAACAATTTCCCCTTTTTCTAGCCTAAAGGAGATGAGTTAGGCTAGTAGGAAGATATCTTCATGCTCAAGCGATTGGGGGCATTACAGACATGAGGATCTCTTACTGTTGGCATGCTGCCTATCTCTTTGACAATGACCTGTACATGCTAACCAAGTAGTTTTTTCCGCATCCTGTGTTTGAGGGGGTTCATTTGAGATTTATTTGTTTCTTTAGCTAGGATCCAAACCCTCATTGACCAAACTAGGGCTATAACATTGTGCCTGCAGTCTTAATTTCCTTCACACTATTTAACTATCATTCCTTCAACCTCATTAGTCATAGCTAACAGACAAACCATAGTTAATCTCACATGTATGAGCAAATTCCTGCATGTGAATATTGGATAATACCTAGGATGTAGGTACTGTTGAATACTTTAATAACTTCAATTGTTACAATGCAAATCTTGTCAAGAAAGCACCCTCAACTAATAGATGAATTTTCTTTGGTTCCAAGAGATCACATTTAAGTATGTTGGTTGGAAGTTACTGCCGAAATTTTCACAAGTATTTCTTTTTTGTACATACTGTAGAGGAAAAGATCACGGGAAACTGTGAACAATACTGCAGTTATACAGAGCAAACTGTTCTCAGCATACAACTATACTGCCTATCTCAACTTCCCTGAATCAGATTATGGGAAGTGTAAACTTTCAATATAATAAATTAATCCATGCTTACATTCAAAATATATGATGTCCAAAAGAAAATTTATGATCCCTCAACAGAGGTTCCGCACTTCATGCTCTGATCTAGCAAATCTTCTTTCTCACCTTTTTCCAGTTCCTTCGGAACAAGGTCTTCTTTGTTCAGTGCACGCCATGTCACACCCTTTCCAATATCATTATCATTTGCATTCTCAGAGGTGTCAAGAATTATCTCAAAATCTGAATCTTCCCTTGCAGTGAAGCAGTCATTATCAGATGCAGAAAGGTTTTCAGCTCTATTTGAAAGCCTTTCAGAATGTTTACTACCTGCTTCCCACTCATTATTTGCATTTCCTTTTAATTCAGACTCAATTGAGGCAGTTGACAGCGTAGATTCCATCTCGGAAGAGCTAACCAAAGTATCAAATATGTTAGATGAAACAGAGATTGTCATGCTGCTTTCAAGTGACTGGTCAAATTTATCTTTTCTTGGTTCACGCTCTGGCTCGTTGGAACCTGTAAACTGAGTAGCCCTCTCCTGTGTAATGCCTTCCCTTCCAAGGATGATATCCTGATTTTTTTCTGTCTTCATATTGAATGAATCTGTCACCTTTACCTGCATCCATTAACCAACGGTTCACCATAGCTCTCTGCTCATTGAATTTGAAACATTAAAATCTTAAAGGTTGTCAAACAAGTTTAACGTGTGGATATGCATGCAATAAGAATAAAGTTTGGAAATGCCAAGGGCAATAGAGAGTCTGCATGTTCCCAATAGATGTGGGATAAAAACTGTAAGCCAAAGCTTCATGCTGATGTGTCAGACCTGCAATGGCTTCATAATTTCAGGCTCTTTTCCATCCTTTTGCTCAAGTGCTTCTTGTGCTTGAAGCTCCATAGATTCTCGCATCAGTTGACTTAGGAAGGTCACATCATCAGACATGACACCAAGTCCCCTTAAAAGCTTGGAACCCAACTGCAAACTTGTCTGCCAGCAATGCACATAGGCAATAAAAACAAGTAGCTATTTAATCTCAACTGTGTATGTCGCTGACTTAGCTCAAACTATATAACATATGAATTTCAGAACATAATAAATGAAAGCATATTGGTACATGAAAGTTGATACCTCTGCGTTCTCCAAAATGACATCTGTTGCACCTGCCTTTTTTAGTTCTAAAAGATGACCAAGATCCTGTGCTCTTGCATAGATTGGAACCTGAGAAAAAGAGCCTCATTACTTCCTCAATGGCATTCAAACCTATGCTTATCAGAAAGACTATTTTTTCCCTAGCTTCAGGAAGAAATTGGGATTCTTGGAATTTACAGCTTGTACTAATGAATTCTTTATTGAATTGATGGTGAAACTGGATCAGGCATCACTAAGTTATTTTGGCCCTATTTTTGGGCAAGGCTGGCAAGCACTATTTGACTAGCAGGCCATATTTTCTGCATTTGCACTTCAAAGAAATGCATGTCTCGGTCGGAGAAAATGTTATATATCCGTAGATAATCTATTACATTAATAATATTTATTTTATAATTGATATTGCACATTGTACATCAGTATCTATCTACCTGAAGGTTTATGTCCTTTCCAGTATACTTGTATATATATTATGTCTATCATATTCATTGTACTTATATATTCAATTCAATAAATAGCTTTCCAAAAGTGAATATTTGCATGTAATACGGGTTGTTACAATATCAGAAACATAATAAATAAGGTGATATTTATTATGCAAGAATCAATACTTTGAAGAAATAAGTAATAATGAGTGAACTTCAGTTGGTACGCTCTATGGTTTCAATATATTAATGTCAAACAAGAAAAGGGCATTTAAGAAGGTAAAAGGGAGAAAAAAGCATTTCACCAGATAATTCACTAGCAGTAACGACAGTTAAATCATACCATTTATAAATATAAATAAAAAATTTGCACTCAAAGTAGGTTCTGTTACCCCTCATATTATATGGGGTCATATACTTGTGATTTTCATCACAAATGTCTGAGGTTTGCAGAATAATGCTGATGGAGCATTTGATGGACTGGCGGTACATAGAAAATGCACAATTTCATGAAGAATGTTTCCACTATGACAGTTTTTCTTGCACTCGTGCATTATTATACCGACAAGCATCCCCCTATTGAACATTGGCAGATTAATCTTTCTTTTAATCGAAATCTTTATTTTATGGTCATAAATGAAAGATGCTGGTATATTCTTGTCGTCTCCATTACATCAATGGATGGAATTTCAAATATTAACTACCTTGCATCTCTAAATCCATGTTTACTTTTTAACATCTACTTAACACAAATATAAACTTACCACGCAATTTATCAAATAGAAAATGACAAATGGCAAATGACATCAAATAACAAATGGAAAATGGCACTTTAAAAGGGGAAAATGGCGCGGATCAGTGTATATCAACCACATTTACTAATGTGGTTGTATTGGTTTAGAATATGGTGATTTGGATGCAGAATATTCATTTCTTTCAATTTTTGGATTCAATATCATGACTCATGTAGTGGTGTTTTGTTATGAACAAAGTTTGTAATAGCAGGTTAAACATTCCAGAAGACTTGGAATATGGAGATGTCCATTGAGGATACAATAATATATAAAATGTATTGAATAAGAATAATATATGATGGTTCAGGTACAACTGAGGGCTTGCTTATATACCTAGGTAGGTGCCCCTTCATGAACAATCACGTCTTTTAGACTTGCCTCTTCAGTGTTAAGTATTATTTAATTAATTAATATTATGATGATTATTATTACTTATATTATTTTTATATATACTATACTCATAGCATTGTCTTCCTCTTTAGAAAAGCTTTGTCCTCAAAGCATATTGTTGACAAGGTGCTTTATCTGTTCTTTGTCTCTTCACATCTTTCAAAGTTTTTTGAGTTGTGATCTTCAATCATACAAGAGGATAGGATACTTGGAGTGATAACTAAAATTGTCGCACTGAGAAGGAATTTGAGCATCCTAGATTAATCTTTTGTGGAATCTTGCGGTTATTGGATACTTCATGTGAATTGTTATCACAACATTGAATTGCATTGACATTAGTAGTCTTTGGAACATAAGTTCATTGTTTCTATTCTGAGTGATACAAATATGTGGATTGATTGAGTTGTCTGCTCTTGTGATTCAGATCTCGATAAGGAGTTCATGTGGTTTTATCTCCCTTTGATCTGTTTGTGGTGATTTTTTGGTTTATTAGAGGTATTTGATTTCTCTCGGATATAGAGGTTGCTATGAAAAATTCAACACTAAAATCCTACTACAGAAAATGGAAGTTATTTTTCTAATTGTTAATTAATTTAACAATTTATCTATTATGGAAAATATCAAATAAATCAAATTGCAACCTTCACAAATAAAACTACGAAAGAAAATAGTGTTGGAAACTGAGAAGATACTAGCGCGCACACAATAATTAACACAATTTTTTTGGACAAATGTCTCTGGAAAAACCCAACTTGGAAAAATTGGTGCAGCAGCTGAGGGTTTTTATTATTATGTAGCACTAAAATCTGAGTACAATCTATGGACTTTGTTAATTTGGGCTTGCTTGGAGTATGCCAAGGCTATTGACTCCATCATGAAGTGAAGTACTCAACTTATAGAGATTCCCTTGCACAAATTTCCATGTGCCTCAAAGGCATGTTCCATATGAGGAAGCCACACATGCCACATTACATATGGAGGAGGTTTTAGATGGTTTAAACTCTAGATGGAGGAAGACGTCCCACTTATGGAGACCACATTGCACACATGTTCATGCATCTTGATGAGACATCTCACTTGGAGAGGCCACACATAGCCATTGGAAGATATTTTGCAATTCCATACCTTGACGAGGGAGACACCTACCTTGAGCAAGAGACATGTGGCATAACTACCTTATTATTTTATGCATAGATGACTTTTCATGTGAGTTTCTTTTGTGAAATTGTTATTTTATTATTTTCCTTGGAGGAAAGCATGGATCTAGAAGGCTCCAAGTTATTTTATTGTTTCTCTTGGAGAAAAAGGTGGACTTAGAATCCACTGTTGTTATTTTATTGCAAACGAAGTTGAGTTAGACTCTATATAAAGAGTAGCCCTTCCTCATTTGTGCTTGTTGTATTGATATGGCAAACCCCTCTAAGCCTAGTTGAAAATTATGTAGGAGGAGGAAACACAGCTACAAGAAAGTATATGAAAGGCTCTCTTTTCAAGTCTCTCCTTTCTTTCGGGTGATCATGGTATTATGTTTGGTTGGTTAGTGTGGTAACTGGTTATTGCTGGAAATGAGCTCCAGAGGAAAATCTTAGCACATGAGAAGGGATTAAGTGTGAGGACTTCATCCCTCCTTAGCCCTTGATGTAAAGTTGATATTGGGGAATATTTCTGCTGTAATAAAATATTTGATGTGGTGCATGTTAATAGCTTGTTTGATCCCATGAGTTTGGTATTGAAGATGTGACTTGTTGCTTGGGCTGTCCATTCATTTGAAGGTAGCCTTTATTGGTTCTTTTTCCTTGTCATCTTATGATATAGTTCTTCTTTCACTATTTGAGTCACACACTATCTTGGCTTTAACACATTAGTTGTGATAGTGCATTTAATATTAGGGCTCTCACTCACTCTAATATAAATCTATAATCAACTTGGACTAGTCATAGTGCATCAAAGTATAGCTTGGCTATGTGTTCTCCATATCACTTCAAGGCCTCTTTGCTGTATTCCTTGATTCCATAACCCTTGGGTTGGCACTTTTATCTAAAGTATATCTTACATCTTCAGTTTGCTAAGTCTAATTCTCCATTTACAGTTGAGCTTTCAACACATAGACTTGGTAATCCTATCTTAGGGAAGCCTTACTTGTACTGTAGGAGAGCTGACGTAAACTGAGAGAGGGAGTTACAGTGGTGACAATGCATAGACC
This sequence comes from Pinus taeda, assembly GCA_000404065.3. Lineage (NCBI taxonomy): Eukaryota > Viridiplantae > Streptophyta > Pinopsida > Pinales > Pinaceae > Pinus > Pinus taeda. The sequence continues at coordinate 19,014 of APFE030741275.1, forward strand.
CTCTAAGTTCCCTTGGGGTTGTACTTGTGTTTCAGGGCTTTACCACTTGAAGTGCAAATTCAAAAGGTAACATGCTCCACTTGTAAGTATGGGTGCATCCTGTTTTCCCGCAAATAATAGGAAAGTTTAAATTGTTGTAATGAAAAATTCCTAGCTATAAAGGTGAGGGCAATAGAGATGTTTGTGCAACACCATCCCATCAAGGGGATAAAATCATAAAAGTCAAGTCCCTATGCAAACTAATGCAACAATATCAATCTCAAGAAAAGTCGATCCTGTAGGCAATCCTATAGATGTGATAGCCCTTTCGTCAATTCCGCCTCATTCACTTAACACTTGACAACTTTGCAACAAAATCATTTTAACATTTTGTTCACTCTTCATAATCCCCAACTTATGCTATTATAAATTTAGTCACCATGCAGGGAAAAAAAAAAGTAAAGATAAAAAAAATGTTAAATTATAAGCAATGGCGAATTGAATGACATATTTGATGAACTATGTCGATTTTTTTGTAAATTTCAGAAGTAATGTTAATACATACACACACACTTTTACAAGGAAAACCTTGAAGGTAAAACCAAGGGATGCTTTCCACAATTGTGGATGAAATTCTTAATAAATCCATTGGCATAGACTAGTGGGCCCTACCCAATAGGATTCAAAGAACTTGCCAACACAGAACTAGCCAAATGCCTAACAACATTGGCAAAAACTAGTTGAGCTAATCCCTTGAGCTATGACAATTTGAAAGACATGGGGGTAGGCTTCGATCCATTTACGTGAGATTAAGGGGTGTGTGTGAGTATTCCATGGAAAATGTCTTCAAGGAAACCTCCAAGTGATTCATGTTTCCTAAATGGCACTTGAGGTAAATGCCGCCTGAGTACATGTACTCCTAACCCAAAGGGATTCTACTAGAATTGAACCCATGACCTCTTAGCATTCTCCACTTTGAAATTAGGCACTTCAGATTCCAGACTTATTGAGTTAACCCACAGAGCGATATAACATATTAAGTATTGACATTTAATTTGACATTTTTATTATTTGCGGATCCTATTTGAAGCCTAAAGTATTTCTGTTTATTATTTTTGAATATATGTTAACAATGGAAATTTGCTTAAATGTTTTTATCAATCTTAATTGTGAAGTTTATCAATTTTCTTTTTGCATTGGTGAACTTTTTTGAATTCCTTAATCCATAAATTCAAACACAAACATGGACTGGGTAACTTGATTGTAAATATGCATTTTCACAAGTATATATGACTAGCTCCCAGAGTTAGCTCAATTAGTTGGACTATCTGCCAAAGGCATGTTTCTAATGGGTGGTTCACAAGCTCTGATCCAGTTGAGACCCTTGGGGGCTGGTGAATGACACCATTCTGCATCTCATAATCCAGGGAAGAGGGAATACCACAAAAATTTCCTTAAAAACAGCCTTTTCAATTGGCATAAAGAGATCTTACAGGAAGAGGAGAAAAATTGAATAAATAAAACCATGTTATTGCTTGTGTTGTAGAAAATTACCAAGGGGAAAGCAAGTCGGAGCCTTTCAACGGACTGCACAGCAATTTCCTTTCCAGTATACATGACCATTACAGCTTTTGGTAGAGTAATACCAGCTGTCTGCAGCACAATTGGTCGTGATCCATCCCCATAAAGAACTGGAAAGCCAAGATTTCGAGCAGTCTGACAGAAACAAAAAGGAAACTCCTGTTGAGTGGCTCAGTTAAGAGAAAATATTATTGATATTCATAAAGGCTGTGTAATTTGTTGGTTTCTTATTGTCTGTACTTTGCAGAATTTCTATAAGAAAAACAGAAATAGACATGTGCATGAACAAATCAGAGAATAATTTTGACGCATTTTGCAAACCTTTATAACTGTAGGATCCAAGTCAAATGCTACATAAGGCATGCCAGACAGATCTCCATCTAAACCAGCAACTAAAGGAGTAGACAAAAAGTTGGCAAGAACCTGGCACAAAACTATTTAATTGGAAAAGGCATAAATGGAGATTATAGAGATCTCGATTCTGGACGTCTACTCTAAAGAAATTTCAAAGATGGTAACAAAACTAATACCTGACCCATTTGGCCAAATCCAAGAATGACAACTGGTTCACTGACATTGAAATTCCTTAATTCTGTGCTTTTCTGCAGTATCGGAAATGTTATTTCACTTGCATATATCTCTTGAATGCACCTCCACATTCAGTATAATAAAATGCTCAAACTAGAGAATTAACGAAACATTATCATGAAGATCGGCACATACTTCATTTGTCTCAAACCTTGAATCAATTGCCTCAGCAGCTTTGCGCCCAACGTCATTGAGAAAGGGGGTCAAGGCCATAGACAAAACAACAACTATAATGAGTAGCCTGTTCAACTCAAGTGGCAGGACTCCAAGCCTGTGCAGAAAAATATTGTCATGGCTCCAAACATTATTACATTAAATACAACAGTAAAAATTTGCAAATTATGGCTGCTGGGGGTAAGAGATTGTTGACTAAAATATAGATTAAATTACTCACCTATTTGCCAGGGAAAAGACGACAAAAGCAAATTCTCCACCTTGTGAAAGAAGGAACCCAATCCGTACACTTTCTTGTAAAGAAAGTCCAACACGAGGGCCAATGGCAGTTATGATCGATGTCTTGATAACTATTAACCCTCCCAATAGCGTTAGAACATTAGGCCATTCTCGTAATAGGAGCTATACAACATAGAAAATAGCAGAAATGTCATTCATACATACACTTATGCCCATTCATTAATAAGCAGGTATCTTTTACAATTAAATTGTCCTAGACATTGTTTAAATTCTTGTTCAGAAAGACAAGAGGCATTTAAATTTAAATATTGAACATTTCCTGTTATCGTCTTTTTCCAATCAACTTATAATGTGCCATAGAATTTTAGATTCTTAGTGTTTGGTCACTTGCATTCATAAATACAACACATAGACAAACCATAAAGATCCAATTGTGCAATTATAGTTTTCATGAAGGTTATGGTTATCTTATCTATAATCCTTTAACTTCAGTCACATATCACTTACATAAATGATTTTCCTTGAAACATTAAAAGATAATTTTGTGTACATTTCAAATTGATGTCTAGCTTATTGTTACCTCTCATTTCAGCAGGGCTATCAATTGCCATTTTTTCTTTTGACAACGCCATTGTAAGTCCAAAGAGATGTGAGTCAAAGCCTTCTAGACCATGCAATGATTATGTATATGGTATACTAGGGTTATCATGGTCAGCCATGCCTGCTCCTTTTAGTCTCCTGAGTCCACTCTCAAGTCCTTTCGTCTTGGATAGAATTGGAGGTCTTAGGATGGACCTACTTGGACACATGGTTTAGGGGAGCTATTGGTTTTGTAGGGGTGATCACACTATGTAGAGTCAGTCCAACCCATGTCTTGAGTGCACCTATGTCTTTTCTATATGCATTTCTTTGGCCTTGGTCTAGTATCCATTATATAGTTCTCAACATGGTAATCTCACAATTCACAATGTTTCATGTTTCTCGAGGCAATTCACAATTCACTGATCCCAATGCACAAGGTCTTGGGTCCAAAAAATCAACAAGGGATAAAAGTTTTCAAAATAATGTGTACTTGAAATGCCACATACAAATCTTGGCAAATGAAGAAGGCATCATGCAAAAAATCACTCCTCTAAGCTGGTTGTACACTCTCTCATAGCCATGTGGGGGGTAGAAATGACCAAAAGTAGGTCATTACTTGACATGCATGAACAGACTTTACACCAAAGTTGAAATAAATCACACTCCAGAAAAAACCTAGAGGCTATAATCCATCAATCAAGCAAGGCATTACCCATGTAAGCAAAAATCAACCACATTTCTTGCTCTCACATGGCAAGATTCAAGTGGGGCTAGAGGTGACATCCTAGGACTGAATTGGGCAAGTGATAGGTCATGGCTGATCCCTCCTACATGTACACATCCAAATATGTGGACATCCTTCATCATTACTATCCTTGAACCCATGCCATTTGGCTTTGAGACCCTCGTGTCCCTATCCATTCATCATCATTTACCTGACACCTATCAATTGAAGGATGCACTAGGGACATGTCTTTCCCCTTAGGGGATGTGAACACCTAAGAGGGTTGTTTATTAGCCACTCTTACCTAGGGAGGTAACACTATTACAAGCTTAAAGCCCCAAATTTGGATGGGAGGCACACCATGAACTTTGAAGTCTCAATGTGCCCTTGATTAACAAGCTTGGTTCACTTAGATGCACTAATGAATTATTGTACCTGATGGTGAGGAAGTGCATTGGATCTTATATGTTGGTAGGGGTTCCATCATCGACTAGGCAACTTGATTGGGGCCCAAGCCCACCAAAGGATCATATTGACACTCCCAGTGGAAGCATTGAGAGCCATGGGACTCCATTATGTGTCAGAGCATCGTTTCATGCCATGGGCACCTTTAGCACCCTCAGCAGTCTTCTCATTGCCCCACATTGTTCGTGAGATGATGCACTTAGACCAGTGCGCCCGTGTCAGATTAGCATACTATGGCAGTTGATCTAAGGCTTAGAAGAGGTTTGTCTCACCCCTTGAGATATGGAAGGGTAAGCACCATTGTTAGAGCCCTCAATATTGGAGCATTACAGGATTTTCTATTAGTAGGGGACCCATGAGACTACTTCTTGTGTCCCAAACCCAATTTGGGGCCCCACACAATGACTTACATAGAGATTAAGGGGTCATCCCCTTATTCGAGATTTATAGAGTTGTCTCTCACATTTTGCCACAAAGAGGACCCAACGTGGCCCTCCAACGGCCCTAATTCAGCATGACATCATCAATTTAGCGAGCATTTGGATGGCTATTCATAATTTGTGAAAGCTCCTTGGTTGGCTTGTGACCAAGGCTTGTATTTTGCACATTTTTATAATGTTGGGGCCCTTAGTCTAATAATTTTCCTTAGTGAGACACATATAAATAGAACTAAGTCTCATTTGTATTGGATCATGATCGCACTTGGGATTTTGGCCTTCTTGGCTAATTCACACTTTTCCTTTGGAGAGCTTTTAGAGTATCTTGGATGCACTTTGATGTTTGGAGCTGATTTTTGATCTGGTATTGGAGCTACTTCTTGAATATGGATGGATATATTGCATGATTATCTTGTAAATTCTCTTGTTGATGGAATCTTTCTTTGAAAATGTCTAATATATGTAATTGTTGCAACTAAGGTAAATGTTATTGTGCCCTAATTTTGTTGAATAAATTTTTGGCAGCTATTTAGTTGGTGCTTGCACATATTGATGATGATGATGATGGTTAACGTCCGCTGAGACCAAACATTGGTCTATCGGACCTAAAGAAACAAATTATTTATTTTGATTTAAGATTTTATTCCTATGCTCAAAAAACTTGGAGAGAAGCCTCCCAAGCTCACTATAATTTTGACATTGTAAAAGGCTAGGAAGATCAATATTGTAACAAAGATTGTCAAACTGAGATCTAATGTGGTTGTACGCGGGGCACTCTAAGAGGAAGTGGTTTTCATCCTCGATGTTTCTATTCTCACATATATGGCAGATCCTTTCCATCCATGGCGTTTTAGGAACTGCACAACGCCCTGTATCACTATGGAGCTCATGAGAATTCGTTCTAATCTTTGCTATATTAATCTTCTTCTTTGAGCTAGTTAAAATAGAGAGATACTTTTGATCTTCTACGGTGGGGTTGATGACCTTCTTATAATAACATAATTTTCTTTTAGCCACTAAATCTTTCTCACACCACATTTTTTCTTTGAACTTAGAAGTAACAATATCTTTAATGTTATTTATGTTTTGCAATGCATCATTCTCGTTGATCTCCCAATAGTTTAACCAGGCCCTTGTGTCTTGACTCTTTAGTATAACATGCAATGACTATTCCTAGTGATGAAATTTTATTTTTCTTCAGGAAACTCCATATTCTAATAGTCGGCAATTGTAGAAGGTTAGTAGCTAGGACATCAACTTTTAACCTCCTTGAAGACAAATTTGGCCAATCTAAAGCATCTAGGACTCCATTAGGCCAAGGAGAAGGAACTCACTATTCATTTTTGTAGCATTAGAGGTGTTATAGTCTCGAAACTTTGTGGAGAGGCTAAAACACAAGAGTTCTCCATAACCCAGAAATCGTTTATGGAAATTCTACCTAGAAGTGTCTCAATTAGATTATTAGCCTATTTTTAAATAATTCCTAAGTCTAAACTTAGGGAATGTGGCTAATTAATCAATACTAGTTGAGATAAGGTGTGAATCTTCTAGAGACTCACACAAATCAACTCTGATATGATCTTGGCCCTTGATTAAGTTTAGATCTTGGTCGTTGGAGGTCCAATAGAAGATTATAAGAAGAAGTTAGTGGTTAGATGGAGGACACACACTTGAGCTCAATTTCCTTGGAGAGTTCAATTTTCTAGAGAGTAGCGACAATTGCCGAAACCGTTCGAGCTTAAGAAGGAAGCAAAGACAGAGATGGGCAAGGACAATGAAGCTAGAGGAAGGTTTTTCCAGATCCAGTGAATACATTATAGAGAGGCCGAAATTTCTCTAGAAGGTTGCGCAAAGGCAGTGCAAAAGCTTCAGGGGGCAATTCGATTTTGCTGGGGTGAAACTGGTTATCAGTTCCAGAGGCTAGAAGATATCTCCAGAGTGCCGAAGAGACAGTTTCCCAGTCAGCAGCAGGCATGACGGGTTGATTTGCAGAAGTTCTAGGTTGTAGCGTTTAAAGGACTGCGCAGAGGTGACGCAGAGCCTGTGCAGGCTAGGTGGATGACTTTCTTTTCAATGGCAGTAGAGTGCCAGGATTGCTAGGAGAGAGGATAATTTCCCTCAAATATTTTTTGCCAGTATTTTCTTTGCAAGATTGTCAATTTTCGACATCCAGATTGTACTCAGATTATGCCATTGCTTCTTAATAATTAAAACCCTTAGCTACTACACCGGTTTTCCCAAGTTGGTTTTTTTCCTCGGACATTTGTCCAAAAATAATTGTGTCAGTTTTCATGGGTGTCTACTAGCATATTTATCAATTTCTAGGGCTACTGTTTTCCACAATTTTATTTGTGAAGGTTTCCATGTGATGTATTCGATATTTGTCGTATCAAATAAATTGTTAATTAATTAACAATTAGAGGAATTAATTATAGTTGCTACAATAGGATTTCAAACTTGAAATTTTGACACTGGCCAAAGCCATTTTGTGATCACACTCTTTTCTCAAGAATTTCTCCTTCTAAAATTTCATTCTCCTCCTCCTGGATGGCTAGGCTAGGGCATAGAGCAAAATTCATTAGAGAGGTAGTTGGTGGATTCTAAGTTTATAGTCCGCAAGATTAGAGTGATGTCTACAAGACCTCAAAGTTTGGGAATCATCTCTCGAGTTTTCATCCATAAAAGTTTGTGCCCTAAAAGGGAAACCCTAGTTTATATTCCTCTGACTTGGGGACTTCTTTGAGGGTTGTATGCGCTTAGTATTTGTTGGAATAAATCACAAGAAGCCCTTTATTCTCCTCACCTTGACCTTGGGAGCAATGTTGCACGATCTCCCCCCCTCCCCCCCAAGGATCCAAGGTCTGAACCATGTCTTGTACGGATCCTTGAGTTATCCTCTAGAAGAACCGCAGATCCGGAAATTGGATTTGTGGTTCCACTATTTAGGTGATTCTTAGAAATTTGAAACCGCGCGAGCCCCATCCACAGTTCCAGATTCTCGATCCGTGGATCTAGAAAAGGATTCATCGTTGATTTGTGGAGGTTTGGGCACAGATCTGCATGGAACGCTAGCTCATCTAGAGGGAGTTGGGCGGTTCCATAGGGTTCTAATTTAAATCAAATAAAATAAAATAAAATAAAAAAATATCTATGACTTGAGTTGGGTTGGGGCTTCTTGGACACTCCCAATGTGCTCCCTTGATGCTCCTTAGATGCTTCCTAGATGCTCCCTCATGGTAATGTTAAATTCTTAAAGTAAAAGTGACATTCTCCATTATCTTTCATTTTTATCCTTTTACTTAAATTGTTGACATTACCATGAAATGAATCAGGATGTTTGAGAGTGGTTCTAGCTTCATCAAACTTCATATGGAGAAAATAGAATTTCATATCCTATTCAAAATTCAATAGACTTAACAGTTTTGAGGAATTTAGGATCAATGAGATTGTGAAATTTCATTAGATTATATCATGTATGAGGGTATGTGATTGGCATTTAATGAAAAGCACCAAGCCCTATATGTGCTCATGTACCCTAGTGTTGGTGGTGTTAATTGTTGAACTCTTTTGTCATGGACTTAGCAAAACAATTACCATTCAATCAAGTCAAAATCATTTATCAAGCATGTTAACGTTTTTCCACCATATTTTAAAGCTTGGATTAGCTAGTTTGATAAAAAATGGGCAATGTTGACTAATATCCCTAGACAATCGAGGTAGAGGCAAAGGCAAGACAAGAGGATAAGAATCTATTTCAATAGCTCAAGAAGGCCTCATAGTTTTCACATTAGGCCGAGAAGCCTTAGAAATTTGAAATACCTCAAAGACAAAATAAGGTTGCAGGAGTTTGAATATAGCATCAGGTAGCTAAGGAACATCCACAATGACTGAGAAGTATCAAATACAAAGGCTAGTAAGAAATGAAGAGGCCGAGTCCCTTTTTATCCTGAGAATCCGAATTGGTGTCACTTTGGAGGAAGCAACTCAAAGGAGTTTGAAAATATCTCAGTCTAAAGATAAGCTAACAAAGTCATCCTTTGTGTGAAATTTTAAATACTGTTGAAATTATTGGTTATTATTCTCCTACTTGTTTAAATTATTTTTCAACTACAAAATACTTACAACAAATATTGAATAAAACACAACTGCAAATTCATTGAAAAATAAATAACCACGGGAATTGAGAAAATTATGTACACACACAAAAATAATGGACACCAATATTTTCGGACAAATGTCCCTGGAGAAATCTCGAAAGGAAAACCAGTTCAATAAATGACAGTTTTAATTATTAATTCTTCACCAAAAATATTGCAACTAGTTGTCGTAAAATGGCAAACCTTCGGAAAATTAATTTCTTCACTTCTGCAAGTCTATCTGAACTCCTGGAAACAATTTGACCTCTCAAAACAAATTCGGCCCTCCTTCGGAACCCTGATTTGATCCATATGTGTGGCCCTGGTAAAATAATTCAGCCTCTTTGGCAATTCACACCTTCTGGCTAAATATCACGTCCTCCACTGGAAAATCAAATTCTACTAGCAAAATAGAATTCCCTTAGTCAAATCGACCTCCTCTGGGAAATCTCGTCCTTCCTCTGACAACTCGACCTCTTTGATCAATTCGCACTAGCTAGGAAATTCAACCTCTCTACAGAAAATCGATCTCCCTCTGCCATAAAGAAACTGGAAATCATTGTGAAGATTTTTTCTCTGGAACTTTGATCTTTGATCTTTGCTGAAACCCCTGCTACTGATGTCCTGTGCTGCCTTTGCGCCTTTGACCTCACTGCAAATTTGTGTCTTGTTGTGTTCTCCAAATGCCCATTGATTTCCCCTTATAATCTCTCATTGATGAATCAACAACCATGATCTAATCTCAATCGATGGCTAAGATCATCTTGACCCCAGCAAGGAAAATTGATTTACCCCAATTAACACTGATTAATTAAGATATTTCCTTAAGTTAGGAAAATTAATTAACTAGCTAATTAATTGTAATCAAGGCCTTTTCTTGCAAAACCTTTCTTGGGTATTGAAGAAAATGTGTTCCCTAGCCTCATGGACATAATTTGAGACTAAAACACTTGTCTGAGCTACACAAACTAACACTTAGTGCATGAGGTTTGTTGCACCCATTTTTTCAACATTCCAAGGAAACATGATCCAAAGACTTCAAGCAATTTTTTCAAAGTCAGAATCATCAGTCAACAGTCTGTCATGTCATTGTAAACCCATTTTGCAAGTTTTTAATGTAAATGATGCTAGTATGACTGTTTAATTATGTAACAACCTACGTAAGCCTGTGATTTTGGCGACGAATTCATCTTAGGAAATTTTTCGTCTCATTGATTATCTGTGTTTCTAAACATGGATGATCAATATATTTCTTCCCTATACCCTCACCCCAAAGCTAGGGCGGAATTTATCGTCCAAGTCATAGGTGAGTCCTAGTGTTTTAGTAGAGTATATTGTAAAAGTGGTTTGGGAATAATTTAATCTGATTGGCTAAATTATTTTATTACAAATCACTTGGTCTACTAGATCATATTGTGTTGCAAAATTGGGTATGTTTTTTGAGGGTCTATAACGAATGGGTATTCCCCCTTTGAGGGTTGAATCTGTAAAATCTTATGTAAAAAATATTTTAGTGCATGGTCCCTCAAATTTGGACACCATTGCTAAAATATTTTAAGGTGAAAAAATAATTAATCCCCTCATGAGCTAATTAATTAATTTTTCTGACAAAAATAAAATTAATCCTAAACAAAAAAATTAATTAATTTAGAGTCAAAATTTAAATGTTAGAGAAATTAATTTCTCCAAATGGAAAAATTCATGGGTCTAAAAGAAATGTACTTTTGGAAGCCCTCACCAATAGAATATCGGAAATTTCAAGAAAATTTGGACCCTTGGACCTTGGTGGTTAAGTCAAAATCAATTTTTTTAGAAAATTAGCTCAAAATAATTATTTTTGAGCTAATAAAAAAAGGTTTTAATGAGAAATTCGAAAATTCCTCAAAACTAATTATTTTCGACAGAAAAGATTAAAAGTTGATCAAGGATTTATCAACGGTCGAGATTTTTTTGATGAGGATCAAGCCAACTAGCCGTTATTTTCCAATTGGAGGAATTTCTCTATAAATATAAGGCATTTTGCTTCTATTAGACATCTTACGATAATCTCGTTCTCTGGTCAGATGTAATTTTGTAAACTTTAGTGTGAATACATTGTTCTGATGAGAATGTTTGAATCTCATAGTAAAAGACTTTGGGGTAGAGTTCATGGTGTCTTTGTCTCAGTGATCTGTGGTATGTGCTTTCCTATATTGTTCTTCGATATTATTTGAATCATTATTTCATTTGTAGGTGATAAGAACATTCTATTGGTAATTTTTGAGTTTATCTTAGGTGATATGATTCATTGTATGTTCGAACAATTTCTTAAGAAAATATATAGAGTTTGCAAGTTCCTCGACCCTTGAGCTCCATGTTCATAGATAGTAGGCAAAGGCCAACCTTGTTTGGACTTCGAATATTTTATGTGATTTTCTTACTTTGCTAAGGCTATGGTTACCATCTATTTTCGAACCACATCAAGCCATTGTCAAATTATCATAAAAAAATTATTCCTCAAAAATCTTTCAAGCATTGTATACTTGTATATTTATAAATAGATTTTGTATAATAATTTTTTGTAAATAAATTCTGTTTTCTAACCCTTGTTTGCAGTTGGGGTTTTGAAATTTTTTGTATATATTGGGATTTTGGGCACTTGTAATTTTATTTATGCAAGTGAGATCAAAGAAAATTTGTTGGATTAGAGCTAGATCTAGACATTTGAGGGTAAGATCTAGTCTCTAGAATTTTTGCAGGGCCAACTATTGAGGAATTTTGTTGTAAAATTGAAGATCTGAAGCAAAACAATTTTTTTGGTGAGGGTTTCAAAATTTTTAGGCCTTCTAGGCCCAACGTCATCCTCCAACCTAGTCGTCTACCCTCCTTAGCCTTGGTCATGGCCCTAGAACCCCTGCGTCACCATTTCTCTAGCCTCCAAGGCTAGTTGCAGGCCTAATAAGGCCTCAACCTGCCTTTATCCCCCTTGCCATGGTCATTTGAGGTCATTTTAGGCTTGGTTGTAAGGCCTAGCCCTCTTGGCCTCCCTTCCTCAAGCCTAACGTGTAATGACCCACCTACAATTACAACAAAATGTGAATATTAGCATACATGTGCGGCATCCATATGATAGTTACATATGCATGAACCACATGTATTGCACTAGAATACATATTGGCTAAAATTTTGAAAATATCTACGTTTAGGTTAATAAATCAATTATTGAAGTAAATTCTTAACTCACCATAATATAATAAATATATCGAATGAAGACTTTGATATATACCACCCATATATATCTATATATATATATATATATATATATATATATATATAAATTATGGAAACAAAAATAATTAAATATAAAATTAAATTATTTGATTTATAATTTAATTAAAGTAAATAAAATAATTTATTTAGATGTTAAAATAAAGTGAATTATTAAAATCTATAAATAAAACAATTTAATTAAATTAAAAAAGACAAATTAATTAACATATTGACAAAAATATTATATTAACTAAACGGGAACTATAATGTAGAACTTTTACAATAAAAAGAAAAGTAATACAAAATTGTCAACAGAAGGCAGCAACCTCAAATCCATGAGTCACGTATATATATATATATATATATATATATATTAACACAAGGAAGACAGTGAGACTAAAAGTCATAAAAGATATTGGCAGGTGGCAAGTAATGGAGATGAGTCGAGAAGATTGTATGCATGGGTGGTGGAGAGATTGAGATAGTGGAATTGATCATATAAGGGAGTCGAGGAGGCCGCAATAGGGGGAACTATTTATGGAGTTTTACAGAGACAGTAGGAATTTCTAACAGAGTCACTGACAGAGAGAAATTGAGCTTAATTGTTCTTGAAGTTTTGTGCACGGGGACCAGAGTACTTCAAATTTGAGGTGCTTTGAAGCTGGGTACCAAGATTGTACTCAGTTTGGCAAGGAGTTTTGGTCATTTTGTAATGGGAACAAATTTGGTGCTGCAATAGGTTGGAATCGACGTCAAACACGAAAGTCAAGTATGTATCTATGAATTAAATTGATAAATTACAGCTGGTATATTCTAGTAGAATTTTGAAATTTAATTTGGGTTTCCTCGTTAAATTCTGGTGGAATTTAGAAATAAAATTTCGGTTTGGCCATTAAATAGTGGCAACCCTCTTGGGCCTGTTGTGATCCCCTTATGGCTCATTCCCTTGTGTCGTGGGCCTGTCTAGGCCTTTAGCCTTAGCTGCAGCCTCTAGGAGGCTTGCTGCCCCCTCATCCATCCTCTTCCTTGCCCCAGTTTCCCTCTCCCCATCTCTGATTGGTCATTTGATTTCTGGACTGGATTTTGGTGTGTTTTACAGAGGTATTTGGCACAAGAATTGGTGTTTGCAGGTGTTCCAGCCATTGAAGAAAATTTGGACAAGTTGGGCAAGTGATCTTCAAGACCTAAGGCTTTTGGTTTGGCCTCTAAACCCTTGCTCATTTTACTGTTTTAATTCAGCAAGTTAAATAATTCATAACAGTGATAAATAACATTCTAAACTAGCCTAAAATCAATTCATAAATTGTCTAACATATTAAGGAATCCACTGCATGACTTGGGCTAATCTTGTTTAAGTGAATTTCACATATTTCATTGACTGATATCTCTGCATAATAGGTCTAATCAGATCAGATATAACACTGAAAATTGCATCATAAAAGGCCTAAAATATTTAAGATTTCATATTGTCAAGTTTAGAGTGACTTTTGGGTTCTCATTCCTCATATTTGGCTAGTATATGTGTTGATTTGGGGTAACATTGGATGTGTTCTAGCCATGAAAATTTGTGGAGAAGCTATAGCACATGAGATTTCCAAGACCCAGAAATGGTTTGGGGAAATTCCACCCGTTTAAAGAGATATTAAAATAATTAATAATTTTAATGGGGTTCTTAAGTCTAAATTTAGGAAAATTAAAATATTAATGGGTATTAATATAAAACTGGGTGAAAATGTTTTAAATGACATGGATCAAGCCAAATCTAATCTTAGCCGTTGATTAGAGACTTCATCTCGGTCGTTGAAGACTCAACATGAAAAGTATAAGAAAAGGCTTGAAGGTCAGTTGGAGATACACCAAAGATTGTCCAATTAGTTTGATTTTCTGGAGCGGGGCTTGCTGAGAAAATTCGAACGAGTGATCTATTGTAGCGAGGGGTAGTGAGTACATAGTAGAGAGGCAGAGATAGTGCCTAAGGGTCAGCACAGTAACTAAAGAGACTGACGCAGAGGAGCAGGAGCCACGTAAAGGCAACTAGAGACTGTGCAGACGACGAGGGGCCTGCGTGAGTGATGTAGAAGGCTAGAGAATTGGCGCAGAGAGGGAGAAGGCTAACACAGAAGGTTTAGGAGCTACGCTGAGGCTAGAAAGGCTAACGCACAGTGTAGGAGAAGCGCCAGAAGGATTTTCGCAGGGAAAACTAAAGCTGAGAGGCTGAATATCTGTCTCCGAGAAAAGGTATTACTGTCATGTAACAATCTTTGTTGGGTGAGCTAGTTCGGCACCCTAGTTGTACTCAAGAAATTTGCATAATAATAAAACCCTCAGAATTGCTACACCAGTTTTCTCGCATTGGGTTTTTCTGGGGACAATTGTCCAAAAATAACGGTGTCCCTTGTGTGTTTGTCTAGTATTTCAATTTCTGATCTGTATACGAGTTAAGGCTGCATTTGTGTTTATTTTCAGTATTTATATGTATAAATAACTTGTTAATGGAATAAACAAGTAGGTGAAATAAACCAGATAATGCAATAGGGATTTTTAACGTGCCAGACTTAAAAATTTCAACATGGTATCAAAGCATTGCAAATCACAGGAGCACTGAAAGCACCAACAGATATCGGAAATTTGCAGTAGTAGTAGCTATCTCGAGAGACAGAGCTGCTCCTAAGCAAAAGGCAACAGAGGAGTGACGCAAAGGGCCTGCATCATCATTTTGAGCCAGAGAGAGGGCTAGCGCAGAGGTAGAGAGAGGCAGAAGAGGCTCATGAAGATTCACGTCATTCTACTCAGCCAGGTAGGCTTGACGCAGTTGGCCAGAGGAGCGATTTATCCTTTGCCAGGATTGCACAGAGCTAGAAGGCTCAGTTTCTTCAATTGTCGGGGCCTAGAGAGTTGTGGGCAAATTGTGGTTGGGAAGCTGGTGGGGTGTTGTTTCTGTTGGAGCAAAATAGTACCTAACGGGACAGAACCAAGGTAGAGGGAGTCGCTACCTTGATGGATTTCTAGCCAAGAAATCTAGATCCAAGTCACAGTTGCAAAGAGGATTGGAGAGGAGCAGTGCAACAGTTGGTGGGAAGATTTCTAGTAGGGAAGTCAGGACTTAGAGGGAGATTTCCAAGAGGGAAGTCGAAACTCAGAGGGAGTCCAGAAGAGGAGTGGAGATGGCAGTAAACGGACTGAGGGATCGGGATAGGTTAGACGGAGCTTCCAACTTTGTCATATGGAAGGCAAGGATCCTAACAGTCTTGGATAGACATCGATCAAGAGCTTCACCTTGAGAACCGTGGCTATCCCAGTCGACTCAACTGATAATGAGAAGTATGAGGATGCAATGGCGAGGGCAAAGTGCATAATCCTTGATGGGGTCAAGGATCATGTCATACCACATATTGCCGAAAAGAACACAGCAAAGGAGATGTGGTATACTTTGACGACATTATATCAGGGCACTTTCGTGCAGTGGAAGATGCTATTGGAGAATCAGTTGCAGCCATATCAGATGCAGAAGGGGGAGCAGATAGATCTATACCTCCTCAGATTGCAGGAGATTTGTGACCAACTTACTTCCATAAGGACCACGCTGAATCAGGAGTTCATGGTGAGGACCGCACTGAATGCAGTCTTCGAGGAGTAGGAGACATTTTTCCAAGGCATTTTGGTCAGAACTACTCTTCCAAGATGGGAAGAGATGTGGGCAAGTCTTCGCCAAGAAGAGATCAGACTGTTGACCAAGGCGGGGAGTAGTGGGAAGGGAAGTAGAATCAAGAAAGATGAGGAGGAAGATGCGGATCTGGCATCTGCAGGACAACAAGGGAAGAGGAAGAAGAAGGATATCTCCAAGGTGAAGTGCTTCCATTGTGGGGAGTTGGGTCATTATGCATCCCAGTGTCCCAGGAAGAAGAATAAGGGAGAGGATTCTGACTCCAAGGCAGTGCCGGCTAAGACCGAGAATGAAGTCAAGACTGATGACAACTGTGCCATGAGTGCTCATGCACCTCTAGAGAAGAGGTGGGATGACATCGAGCTATAGTCAGGAGGATTACAAAAGATAAGGGGCAGGATCCTTGAGGTGCCCAAACTCTTGGATCATACCCGGCTATGGGAGCCCTGAATGACAGTAGCATGATGACGGATGTCGATAGAAGCAAGATGCGATGGAGCGACAAGGCAGTGCTAGAGTGCAGAGGTTTATAGCAGTGCAGTGGGGGTTGCAGTAGTGCGAGAGGCATAAAGGTGTTTGCAGTAGTGCGAGAGGCACAGAGGAGGTTGCAGCAGTGTGAGAGGCACAAAGGTGTTTGTAGCAGCGCAGAGGCAGCAGAGGGAGCACAAGATAGCAGCAAAGGTAGCTTTAGCATCAAGAGGCTTCCGCACTGACAAGGATGTCAGTAGTTGGGTAGATCAGTTACTTACTTCTCAGTAACTAAGTTGCAGTGCAGCAGTTAGCAGTGGTAGTGTTATAGGCAGTATGAAGTAGCATGTTGAGAGAGAGATGTAGTACAAATGTAGTAGTGGCAGTGGCAAAGTCATGGGTAGCAGTACAGGAAGCAGCAGTGCAGTGGATGTTGGGCAGCAGGCCAACCACCAGCATAGGTACCGATGCAGAAGGATCAGTGTGATGTTCAGTGGTGGAGCATTACTAGAGCACATTCCTCGCTAAGGGGAGTGTTGAATTGGGGTAGCATCAGATGTGATCTAGCCATGAAAATTGGTGGAGAGGCTAAAGCACATGAGATCTCCAAGGGCCATACATGGTTTGGGGAAATTCCACCCGGTTAGAGAGATATTAAGATAATTAATATTTTTAATGGGGTTCAAAAATTAAAATATTAATGGGTAAACATAAAACTGGGTGATAATGTTCTAATTGACATGGATAAAGCCAAATTTAATCTTAGCAGTTAATTAGAGACTTAATCGTGGACATTGAAGACTCAACAGGAAAAGTATAATAGGAGGCTTAAGGGTCAGTGGGAGATACACCAAAGATTGATTAGTCAGTTCGATTTTCTGGAGCAGGGCTTGATTATAAAATTCGAACAAGTAATCTGTTGCAGCGAGGGGCAGTGAGTACATATCAAAGAGGCAGAGATAGTGCCTGAGGGTCAGCATAGTGACTGAAGAGGCTAACACAGAGGCAACCAGAGCTACGCAGACCCAGCAGGAGCCACGTTGAGGCAACTAGAGACTACGCAAAGGCTGAGGGGCTTGCATGGCTAACACAGAAGGCCAAAGAGCTGACGTCGAGAGGCAGAAGGTTGACACAGAGGCTTTAGGAACTACACTGAGGCTAGCAGGGCTGATGCAGAGCCTAGGAGAAGCGCTGAAAGGATTTTCGTGGGGCAGACTAGAGCTGAGAGGTTGAATATCTGTCTCTGAGAAGAGGTATTACTGCCGTGTAACAATCTCTATTGGGTGAGCCAGTTTAGCACCCTAGTTGTACTCAAGAAATCTACATGATAATAAAACCCTCAGAACTTTTGCACTGGTTTTCATGCATTGGGTTTTTCCAGGGATGATTCTCCAAAAATAATGGTATCTCTTGTGTGTTTGTCTAATATTTTAGTCGCTGATCTGTATATGAGTTAAGGCTGCATTTGTGTTTATTTTCAGTATTTATATATATAAATAACTTGTTAATGGAATAAACAAGTAGGTGAAATAAACAAGATAATGCAATAGGGATTTCTAACGTGTCAGACTTAGAAATTTCAACAATATGCTCATCATTCTGCACCTAAAAGAGGGTCTAAAGTGGCTTTACTTATTTCTGTCATAAATCTATCTTGACATCGGAATACAAGTTACATAAGTGGTCTCATTGCATTACATTCTACTTGTTTTCATGGTTCTAAGTGCTATTGTGAAGAAGGTTGCTAAACATTGGAACCTAACTTTTGCTTGTCTCTTGTAAGCTTGATCATAATCTCTCAGAGTCATTAACTTTGAACTAAGTTCACTCCCAAAGCACATAATCTAATGATCTTGGTTGCCTATGTAAAATAATTTAAGAATTCATTGGATGTTGAAAGATAGTTACATCTCGTCTTTGAAGCATAATTGTTTCCATCATTCAAAGTAACATAGGAACCTTGGTGAATAGTGCTATGATATTATCTTTCTTGTTGGTATTAAAATCCTAAGTACTGTTGCTTCTAATCTAATCGGACATCTCTTGATTGTTGGCATTAAATAATATTGGCATAAGATCATTGATATTCTTGTTGTGGAATATTGGCATATCTTGGAAAATTTCTAATTGTCTCAAGTAATTGTTATTGGCATCTTGTATTGGAAATCATTGGCTAATTGTTAATTGGATAAGTGCTCTAAGTTTCCTAAATTGCCATCATTATTATCATGTGTTGGTCAATATATTTGTGTGAAGATTTCTTGTTTATTGTTGGCACTTGTACCATTGAGCACTTGGTCTTGTTTAAGGTTGTCTTTCAATATTGTGTTTAAGTACTCTTGTTATAAGATAATCAACATCAAGTACTTGAATCACATAAACAATCTTAACTCAAGACTCACTCATGATCATTGCATCTAATTCCAAGTTAGTCTTGCACATAATAATTTACCTCCAAGGATAAGCTTGGTTGATAGACTTTTAGGTTCATCCTTCCTCCATTTAGCTTGAGGGACTTAGCAACTCTTTAGTGGTTAACACGGTGACCTTGCAATCGTCAGAGCCACAATCTCTACAACGTCGAAGGCGTCGGGTGGTTGGAACACAGGGGGAGGTATCATTAATCAAACCTTTGTTTGCTTCCCGTTGGCTTCCATCCCACAACCTCCTCTTAATACCTCTATTCAGGCTAACCCAAATAAAAGAGAATGAATTTCAAATTCCATTATCTGAAAGAAGTGTTTTCACGAAGTTCAATGAGCAATTGATACAGAATATCTAACCCTGGGACTAATTCTCTTTCTCAGCATCTTGAAAAGATGCTTATAATTCTGAGCTTCATGCTACTCCTCTGAGAGACTAGTTCCAAAACAGTTAAGAGGAATGTCACATTTAGAATAAGCATCTAACTTAAAATCAACCAAGATTATGCTTTTCACCTAGCTTGTAGGATATGCACTTCATATAGAATAATTAAGCATCTAAGCAACAATTGTTTATCCAATTATTTGGCATCTAAGTGGTAATAAGCAAGAAGTTGACTCCATAAAGCATTGGTCTCACATTCAAATCTAATTTAATCTTTAAGTCTTGCTAAAATTAATCAAGTAGCTAGGCTATTCAATTGTGTCTCCAGGACTAGTTGGTTGTCAACTTGTCTCTCACTTCCTTCTTCTATAGGGACTCCCCCCCATAACCTGTTGTTGGGAGACAACTATAACAGAGAAGTCAGGGATCAAAGTGATAGCCCTTGACCCGAGTCGTTGTTGCACCGTGCCTGTACAATCTGAGTGAAAACAAGGTCTACTTTCAATCCTTGATTGGACTGATGTCTTAGTTTGAAGCATTTGATGAACCACATGCCAAATTACCCTTGAAGATAAGATATGGCTACAAGATACAATACATATTGTCTAAAATGAAGGAACAATGTTTTAGTATAAATGACAAGTTTCATATAAGATAAAATTCATATTGTTTAAAGACATTGTTTCCATATAAACACATTATAGTGATGTTCAATGATAAGTATGAGGCCTGGGAATACAGAGGCCAAGCAAAGCTATAAATAAGTCTACCAAAAGTCTGAAGCTTGATGCTTGGAATATAAGGTATGTATCATCGCTTACTTTGCTTACAACGATTTCGTTTGGGATCAAAGGTTCTTAGAATTCATCTAGAAGAAATGATCACTAAATAGCCTTGTCAATTAATATGATCGACTTGTATTTTGTTTCACAAGAGGTTAAATAGGACAATGATTTTCCCCTTAGCTAGATCATAGGACTCTGTCAAAGGTCTAATCTGTTGCCTCACGTCAAAGGATCATTGAAGAAATCATTAAGGGAAGTTATGATGGAGATTAAACGAGTCCTTTTACCTACAAGTTGAGTGATGTAATTCACAATGACCTTTGATCATGCTTATATTGTTAGATTCACCCTTAATCTGTAGCATGAAAATAAACTTAATATTTCACAACTCGGAGTGTGACTCAAAGAAAGACAAGGCCATTTAAGGAGATATATACAAGTGCTAAACATTTGAAGCGTAATATAATGAACTTGTGCCCTTCTTTGAAGACGTTGTTTTGTATGTGTACAAAGGCAAGATGTTTTGAAAAACTATTGTAGTATCAATACTGTTTGTTAAACCTTGCAAGATGCATTGCATTTGCTACTAATATTGATTATGCTAGGGTGTTTGAGTACTAAAGGATGAGACATATTTTTCAAATATGAAAAATGGATGTTCAGCCCTAGAATCTATTCTTTGCAATGAAAAGGATAACTATCACTAACATACATTTGAAGAAAGAACACTTTGATGAAGCAAATTCGTTGGATATGACAAAGAGGTCGAATCCTCTTTTCAAGTCTGAAGATGAGTAATTTGTAGAACTTAATGTACCCTTATTATTTCTACTACTATGATGAAGGATAAGCTCTTGGGTTGAAAAAGTCAAAATCAATGTTCAACTAAGAATACATATTTCCGAGAGTATCATTGCAAGTAATGTTGAAGCAGTGACCAAGTATGCTCTCTTGAGAAAGGTATCTCACATTTATTAGAGATCCTTAATATCTTCCTAAATATGATATATCCTTGATTGATTGCTGAGATATGGAAAGGAGAATTGACACATTACAAAGTCTATTGGACTAGCAAGAGGTGTCAAATGAACTAGTGTTTATCATAGAAGACTAAAATTCTTGGATGTAAAAATCATAAGGTTTAAAATCCTAGAGTTAGATTAACATTTCCGTTGAATGGAACCCTAGCTCTTCCAAGGGAGTTGTAACATAATAAGGACTATTGAAAATGTAGCGAAGTAAGGTTTTATGGCTTGTGCCTTAACCAGTGAAGACATCAAATTGTATTTCTCTAGCATGAATGTGAATTCACAAGTTAGACTTCACTTGCGATGAGTTGATTTCCAATTCACTAGAATGGTCATCATTAGATTGCATGCATAGTGTTGGAGCTTCAATTCGTTGGAGTCCTCTTCAATTAGAATACAAGATGAGGTGACTGAGACAAGTCCAGTTAGGATGGACTAAGATTGCAGAGACAAGTTCAGTTAGGACGAGTTAAGACTTCGAAGAGAAGTGAAGAGAGGATGAGTTAAGTCCTCGGTTAACTTAGCTCACAACTAGAGGAAATCAAGGAGCAACTCAAGCTAGTTAACTAGGAGCTAAAGTGTAATTGAGACTTACTCCAGTTAACTGGCAAAAGGAACTCATTGCACTAGTGTGAACAACCATTCGAACTTGGCCTCTTCCATGCATCAAAAGTCTATTAAGGCAAGAGAAGGACGAAGGCACAAAGATTGATGATTCTTTATTGATGATATAGCGCATTAGTTGAGGAGCAAAGATCAAGAATTTGAGCCTAGTTTCAACAAAAAACAATTGTGTGAGTAGGCCAAGATGAAAAGGTAGGGCTGAGAGCAGTGACATGTTGAGACAAATTGGTGGAGCTAAGATTAGTGAGAAGAAAGCCAAGAGCTTTCTCAGAGGTTATTTTCTAGCTGCAATAGCAACACATTGAATTGTAAAAGATTTATTTGCTCATAGAACAATCAATAGGAAGACCACAGCAAAGAGAGCAAGTTTTCCCATTTGGGTCTCTTAGGTAAAACATTGGTGTCAAATTTGTGCATGTGTTTTTATCTCAACTATTTTCCATTGCATGTTGAATGTTAAGAAACTTTATATCTTAGTGAAATTTAAACTTGATTTTAGTTTTCAGTTGCCTTGATTTTCCAATAAATTCATCTAACTAGTTGCAAAGTTTCAAGAAAATTAACATGGTATTAGAACCACACTTTCTATAAAATCCAACACCATAATTGTTCAATCAGCGAAGAGCGCAATTTAGTCAATAGGCTTGCATTAGGGTTTGAATAGCAGTGTTTGGATAACAACATGTCGTTTCAAGGACTAAGGGCATAACACTATTATAGGGAGCCTCTAATTTCTGCTCATTGAAGGAGCATATTTCAGTGGTGTTGGAAGATAATGGGGTGCCAGAATTTCCAAAGAACCCACAAATTTCCCCTACAAATGCCCAAAAGTTGATCCAACATAACAAGAATGACACCAAGGCTAGGAGGATCATTCTTGAGGGGGTCAAAGACCACATTATCCCTCATCTCCATGGGAAGACGACAACGGACAATATGTGGAAAGACATCTTAGCTTGTATGAGGGATCCAGTGATGCTAGGAAACTTCACTTAAAGGAAAAACTAAGAAATATCTGGATGAGTAAAAGAGAGCCCATCATTACATACCTTTCCAAGTTCAAGATGAGCTAGCTGGAGTGGGCGAGACTATAGTAGACAAAGGCCTTGTGATTCTTGTACTACTAGTGTTAGTTTTTGTAGCATTAGACGGTGTTTTAGTCTTTAAACTTTGTGGAGAGGTTAAGACACATTTAGTTATCCAAAACCTAGAAATTGTTTCTAGAAATTTCACCTAGAGATAGCTCAATTAAATTAATTGACCATCATTTAAAATTTTCCAAAGACTAACTTAGGAAAACTAGTTAATTAATAGTAATTAATTGAGAAAGTTGAAAATTTGCTAGAAACTCACACGGATCAACTTGGAGATGATCTCAGTCATCGATTAAGTTTTAGTCTTGGTTGGTGGAGTCCCAACTGGAGATTATAAGAAGAGGTTGTTGATTTGGGGTGGCATCGGATGTGTTCTAGCCATGAAAATTGGTGGAGAGGCTAAAGCACACGAGATCTCCAAGACCCGGAAATGGTTTGGATAGATTGTACTCGGTTTGGGAGATATTAGAATAATTAATATTTTTAATGGAGTTCCTAAGTCTAAACTTAGGAAAAATAAAATCTTAATGGGTATTAATATAAAACTGGGTTAGAAGGTTCCAAAAGTCATGAATCAAGCCAAATCGCAGCTTAGCCATTGATTAGAGATTTAATCTTGGCCGTTGAAGTACCAACGAGAAAAGTATAGGAAGAGGCTTGAGGGTCAGTTGGAGAACACACCAAAGTGATCAGTCATTCATTTTGCTAGAGCGGGGTTGCTAAGCAAAAGTGAATCAGTGATCAGCAGTGAGGGGTAGTGAGTACTGGACAGAGAGGCAGGGATAGTACTGAGAGACCAGCGTAGAAGCGAGGAGAGCGAGAGCAACAACTAGTTCAGGCCACAGAGAGCCCAATAGAGACAGCGCAGAGGCTAGAGGGACTATGTCATCCACGCAGAGGCTGCCGGAGAGACACAAAGGGTCCCAGAGGCTGCGCAGTGCCTCAGAGGGCTGACGCAAAGGGTCCTGGGGTTGACACAAGTCAACAATAGGCTGATGCAGAGGTATTGCCAGAGAGGATTTCGTGGGACAGGGTTTTTGAATACCTGTTTCTAAATTGCTGCTGTGTATTTTTCTCTATTGGGTGAGCTGGTTAGGCACCCAGTTGTACTCAAGGAAATACTGCATACTGATAAACCCTTAGAATAGCTGCACCGGTTTTCCTGCATTGGGTTTTTCTAGGGACATTTGTCAAAAAATAACAGTGTCACTTATGTGTTTGTTTCCTTCAGCTAATGATTTGTAGATGTTGTGACTGTATTGTGTTTATTTCGATATTTAAATGTTTTAAATAACTTGTTCAGAATTTACAAGTAGAAGAAATAAACCAGCATAATACAGATTAATTTTCTAACAGGTAGAATTAGAAAACTCAACAAAGGTCAATGGGTAGATGGAGAAACACACATCACAGTGAATGAGAACCCGCAGTTGTGAGTTCCTTGGGCAGTTCGAGCTAGCCAGTAGTAGAGTTCGAGCTAGAAAGGGGACCAAGGGTAGAGTGTTAGTTTTTGTAGCATTAAATGGTGTTCTAGTCTCCACAATTGTCAAAGAGGCTAAGAAACACTAGGACTCCAAAACCCAGAAAAGGTTTTAGGAAAAATCAACTAGAAATGCCTTAATTAAGTAGTAATTTAATTTTTCTGAAGTCTAACTTAGGGAAAACGATTAATTAACATAATCAATTGAGGAGGGTGGGATTTCGCTAGAAAACTCACATAGATCGACTAGGAAATAATCTCAGCCATTGATTTAGTTTTAATCTTGCCCATTGGGGTGCCATAGTGAGATTATAAGAAGTTAGTGGGTAGATGGAGGAACACACTTGAAATCGATTTCCTTGGGCAGTTCGATTTTCCAGAGAGATGTAGTAGTCTGCCGGAAGAGTTCGAGCCAAATAAGGGACACAAAGATAGAGATGGGCAGAAACAGTGAGTCCAAAGGAAGTCTTCTAGTTCCAGAGAGTCAAAAAGAGGAGGCTAAAATTTTCTCCACGAGGTTGCACAGAGGCAACGCAGAGCTTCGAGTGGGAAATTTGATTTGGCTAAAGGGGAAGACATTGTCAATTCCAGAGGCCTGGAAGATTTTTTAGAGGATCGAAGAAGCATTTTCCTAGTAATCAGCAATCAGGACAACTAGATTGGCAGTTGTTTCAGGCAGTGTGTGTGGCAAGCAACGCTAGGGTGACGCAGAGCCTGCGTAGACCACTTGGGCGACTAGCTTTTCAAAGGTCAGATAGTGTCGGGATTGCTCGAAGTGAGGGTAAAATCCCTCAAAGAATTTTTGCCAATGTTTCTCTTGGATAGGTTCGCTAGTTTGGCGACATTTATTATACTTAGGATTTTCCCACTGCTGCTTTGTGAAAAGGTAACTACTGAAATTCTATTGCAGCAACTGGAATTAATTCTAACTATAAATTAATTTAATAGTTTATTGGTACAACAACAACAAAATAATCACACTGCAATCTTCACAAATAAAAAATATTGTGGAAGATAAATTGGAAACTAAGAAAATTCTAGCACACAAACACAAAATAATAACAGTTATTTTGGACTAAAGTCCCCAGAAAAACCCAACTTGGGGAAACCGATGCAGTAGCTGAGGGGTTTTATTACTAACCAACTGAAATAATTTGAGTACAATCTATGGATGCCCAACTGGCTATCCAATCAGCAAGTATCTAACAAAAGAAATTAAATAGAAAATTCTCTCACTCCATAAGCAATCCTGACATTGGCTCCTCCAGAAAATCTAACCTTCCAAACCCTTGCGCAGACATCTTGCACGTGAGGCTCTATTCAACCTCTGATCAAACCGTCCTTCCTATATCTGCTGCTAGAAGTGACTCTCTGAGCCTCTGGAAGACTTTCCCGGCCTTTGGAAGTTGAATCGAATTATTCTCCAACTAATTCGAACTGCTCTGCTAAAGCTTCTGCATGGAATACTTCTGTCAATTGTTGTTGCCTCTCCAAAACTGGAAAAATTCCTTCGGATCATTGCTAGTACCCCTCTCTGTCTTTGCTTCCCTTTTCTTGCTCGAACTCTTCCAGCAATTGTTGCTACTCTCTAGAAAATCGAACTGCTCAAGGGAAATCGATCTCAAGTGTGTTCTCCATATACCCATTGACCTCCTCTTAAAATCTCCAGTTGGAATCAAATAACCAAGATTAAAACATAATGGAGATTATTTCTAGATCGATCTGTGTGAGTTTCTAGACGATTCACACCTTTCTCAATTAATACTGATTAATTAACCACTTTTCCTAAGTTTTGATTGAGGAAATATTTAAAAATAGGCTAATAATCTAATTGGGACACTTCTAGGTGGAATTTTCAGAAAAAATTTCTGAGTTATGGAGAACTCCTATGTTTCAGCCTCTCCACAAAGTTTCGGGATTAGAACACTTTCGATGCTACAAAAAACTAACACTCCCTCTTAGCGAGAAAGGTGTTCTAGTGCTGCACTATTGCTACAACACCTATCTCTGTATCACCCTCTGTACGTTGTTGATGTTTGGACACTGTGATTGACTGCCACTGCCCAACTTTGATGATGCATTTGTGCTGCTACAATTGCAACTGGGAAGCATCTGAAATGTTGAATCAATTGTCTCTGTGTTGCATTTGTCTCCTTAGTCCTGACTGCTACTAACCTTTGTACTGCCCATTGAAGAATCTGCGTTGCTGCTGACTCTACATTGTGCCACCATGCACTATTATCAACACTGCACTACACTCTGTAACACCTGACTACTACTACTCTGCAACTGTCACTCTGGAATCTGACTGCATCAAATGGCACTAATCCATCTTGCTACTAAATATTATGGGCCCCTGTAGCAAGGTAATGATCCATGAGGAAGACACCTCAGTGGACCCCGCCCATGTTCAACAACTCTTGGACTATAACTCCAAATCGCCCCACCTCACTCCTGGAGGTATAGTTGCAAACATGGCGTAGTCTTCCTCCAATCTAGAGGCCAACCTATCTATCTCTGCAGACGCTACCTCTTGGTCCTACTTCTCCTGCTTCTCCTTCTTCCTGAGAGGACACTGAGTACTATAGTGGCCAAACTCGCCACACCTGAAGCACTAGAGCTTGCCTCATCTCCTCCTTCTATAGGTCTGACCACATCCTTTCCCATCCATGCAATTGGTCTTGGCCCAAGAAACTTTGGACAAAGACTTGCCACTCCTCTCAGACATTGTTCAGTGCCAAACACACAAGCTTTCATAGTTGAGGTGCCTCCCCAACGGCTGCAAGATGATCACAGACTTCTTGAATCCTAGTGAGGAAGGGATCTATCCCTTCACCCTTCTGCATCTTGATGGTTTTCAGCTTCTCCTACAAGAACATCTTTTGCTACTAAGAAGAATTCTGATATAATTGATCGAGAGCATCCCACATCTACTTGGTAGTGTTCTTGCCAGATATACGAGAGACTATATGGTCTTGGACTCCATCCAGGATCATCTGCTTCGCCTTTTCCATCTCTTTCCTGTACTCTTGGAGATGATCTGTATCAGTCAGTATTGGCACCACAGTTTCTACATAGGTCTGCAGACCAAATTCATCTAGCAGGAAGGACATCCTGGCCTTCTAGATGACAAAGTTGGAAACTCCCTCTAACCTATCCTGATCTCTGCACCCAATTGTGGCCATCTCTGGAACTGAATGAAAATTTCCCTCTTCCCTTTGCTCGACTGCTGAATCTGCTACTCGTACTACCTTCTGGAGTGAGAAACTCTACTTGCAACAAGTGCTAACTGCAACTGGAAATCAGATTTCTAAACTAGAAACCCTTCAAATTTCTCTTTGTGTGTGCACTTCCTCTTCCACCTAGCGTCGATTTCACTACTGCAAATTGCTACGAAACCCTTCTGCATGCAAACAAGGAATCTGCTGAACAAAAATTTGAGCTCTAGTTGCCCTTTTGCCTGTTGGAATTACTCAAACTGGCAAGATGAATTTTTCTGCCAACCTGCACTAAAACATTGAACTGCTCAAGCAATTCTTATTGCCTGGCTAGGCACTGTATAGCTCCCAAAAATTTGACCTGTTGCTCTGTTTGAACAACGAATTTGTTCTTCTACTTCTGAGCTTCCCTATATGGATCAAAATTGCTCTGATACCATGTGAAAAATTCACTATTGAAATTTTATTGTAGCAACTGGAATTAATTCTTCTAACTATAAATTAATTTAATAGTTTATTGCTATGGAAACAATGAAATAACCACACTACAATCTTCACAAATAAAAAATGTCGTGGAAGATATACCGGAAACCGAGAAAATTTTGGCACACATAAAAAATTATGACACAGTTGTTTTAGACTAAAGTCCCCAAAAAAACCCAATTTGGGAAAACCGGTTCAGCAACTAAGGATTTTTATTATTAAACAACATTGAAATAATCTTAGTACAATCTATGGATGCCCAACTAACCATCCAATCAGAAAGTATATGACAAAAGTAATTAAAGAGAAAATTTTCTCAATCCACAAGCAATCCCGACACTGGCTCCCCCATAAAATTTGGTCGTCCAAACCCTTGTGCAGGCCCTTTGTGTAGTCCTTGCGTTGCCTCTCACAAGTGTGGCTCTGTTTAGCCTCTGATCAAGTTGTCCTGCCAGTCTCTGTTGTTGGAAGTGACTCTCCAAGCCTCTGGAAGGATTTCCCAGCCTTTGGAAGTTGAATCGACTTCCTCTCCAAGTAATTTGGACTACTCTGTTGAAGCTTCTGCATAGCCCTTGCATAGCTTCTGCATGTAATATTTTCGTCAATTGTTGTTGCCTCTTCAGATCTGGAAAAATTCCTCTAGATCAATGTCCCTGCCTCTCTATCTCTGCTTCTCTTTTATGGCTTGAATTCTTTTGGCACCTGTTGTTTCTCTTTGAAAAATCGAACTGCCCAAGGGAAATCGATCTCAAGTGTGTGTTCTCCATCTACCCATCAACCTCCTTTTATAATCTCAAATTAAGACTCCAATGGCCAAGATTAAAACATAATTGATGGCTAACATTATGTCTGGATCGATCTGTGTGAGTTTCAAGATGATTCTCACATTTCTTAACTAATACTAATTAAATAACCACTTTTCCTAAGTTTAGTCTTAGGAAATATTTAAAAATAGCTTAATAATCTAATTGAGACACTTCTAGGTGGAATTTCCAGAAACGATTTCTAGGTTATGGGGGACTCCTGTGTTTTAGCCTCTCCACAAAGTTTCAAGTCTAGAACACCTCTGATGCTACAAAAAACTAACATGCTTAATAGTAAAAACCCTCATCTACTTCATCGATTTTCCCACTACGTTTTTTGTGGACTTTTGACTGAAAATAACGGTGTTATATCTTTGTGTGTGTGTGCTAGTGTTTTCTTACTTTCCAATTTATCTTCCGCAATATTTATTTTTGTGAAGATTGCAACGTGATTAATTCATTGTTGTTGTAGCAATAAACTGCTAAATTAATTTACAATTAGAAGAATTAATTCCAGCTACTACAATAGAATTTCAGTAGTGAAATTTCCATATAGGGACGGGTAAAGACAGTGATCCTGTTAATTTATGGTAGCATCAGATGTGCTCTAAGTTTCAAATTTTGCAGGGAGGATTGGGCACATGTATTCCAAATAACCCAGAAAGTGTTTTGGGAAATTCCACCCAGAGACAGTTTTATTAAAATAATTAATTATTTTTAATAGGTCCCTAAGTCTAAACTTAGGAAGGGGTGACACCACCACTAATCAATTCCAAAAGAGATCGATGGCGGCGAATCACGGATCTAGGGTTTCAGGTGGGTCTCTCAGCGCCGCCGCGGACTCTCCTGTTTTACTCTGCTACGGCTTTGCATGTCATCTGGCCTCAGGACTCCATGCCTTCGACGCTCCCCTAGGACTCGGGACTGGTTCTGATGCGGGAAAGAATCACCACGAATTGATCCTCTGTCCCCCTCATCAATCGATTTTGGACAGGTCCCGGTCGCTAAGATCCGAGAATGCTTTGCACAGCAAAGGAAAACCAATCGGCGTTTATGGAGGAGTGCGGTGTATTACAGATTCGTTGCCCCATTTTGGCATGCCGTGGGTTCGATTGTCGGTCCCAGGGCAAATCATAAATGAAAAAGCCGTGGATCCAGAAAGGGGAAGGAGTAAGGACCTGGTTTTGCGGCGCATTGAAGACCCTTTTCACCATGCAGCGCAACAAATTTTCATCAAAACAACAGAAGGCAGGCATTTATGTCTGCAGATCTGGGGAAGCATGAGGGTTCTGGAGCTTAAAAAAAAAATCCAGGACATTCTGGGAATCCCACCTACTTTACAAATTTTAATATTTTCTGGGGTATGCATGCAGGAACATTACTCACTCCAGTACTACAGGGTAGAAAAGGACTCAACAATCATCCTCAATCTCCGTTTGCGAGGTGGGTCAAAGGGATCTACATCAAAACCTACAGGCACCTATCGTGATGCAGCCAAAGGGAAAGATCCTCCAAAGGGGAAAGATCCTGCAGCGGTTAATATATCGTCGGGGCAGTATATTGTGGATCAAATGCCAAAGATCCCCTCCATCTCGCTGGATATTCCAGAGGTAAAATGCATTTTTTCAAATCTGGAAAAAAAAGCTGTTATTTGTAGATTTAACGGGTTCTGGCCTAAAACTGAAGCTCTGTATCAATGGATTCACATGGTCTGGACAAAAAACTACCAGATCCACCTCTGTTCGAAGGGTTTCTTCATAGTAATATTTCTTGAAGAAGAAGAAAAGGACAAAATTCTCAATGAAGGACCATGGTTCTGGGGCCGTGCGGGATTATTTGTCACCCCATGGTTTCCAGAGTTTGACGCCAATACTATGGTGGTATCAAGGATGCCAGTATGGGTTAGATTGCATAATCTACCATTACACTTTTGGCACTTCAAGACCTTATCAGCTATAGGGAATACCCTGGGAAGAATGTTAAAGATTGATACAGATAGACATTTAAAAGGAATTTTTACTTTTGCTAGGATATGCGTCGAGGTAGATCTCAGCCAAGGACTACCTGAAAGCATCATCCTGAATTTTAACAATATTCAGTGGAAACAACCTTTGGACTACGAGAACACAGCTTTCAGGTGCAGGGGATGTCAACAAACAGGTCATTTGCTCAAAGCATGTCCCAGCAAGAGCAAGCCACAACAAAGGAAGCCCAGAGGATGGCAGAATTTAGATGAAGTCTTAAAGAGGAGAACAACACAAAAGAAAGCCCCTTCGGAAACAGAAGAGGAAAAAACAGAAGCAGAAGAGGATGATACCACCATAGAGGAAGTTGAAATAGAAAATCAGAAGGAAAATATAGCAGTCAACAAGGATCCACAGCCACATACAAATCAGGCAGAGACCCAGCAAGACAAAGCAGAGATGACAAGTGTGGAAAAAAGTATGGGAGGCAACAAATGGCAACACCACTCAAAATCATCAGACTCAGACAAAGAATCAGGGCAGCCGAACGAATCAACTCAGATTGTCATTGCTTCGATCGAGCCCACTTTGGGTGAGTGGAGCAAGGTCGAAAAGAAAAAGGGGCGAAAAACTTGAAGCAGTTTTGCTGAAGCTTTTTTCCTCTTTTCGCTCTCCTTCCTTCCTCTTCTTTTTCTCATTGTTCGCGTTAGTCTTCTAACATTGTGTAGGGTGCGTTAGCACTCGTGCCCAAGTGGCAGTTTTTTTGTATGCTTCATTGCATCTGCCAATGTAACTTTTCATTAATTCTTTAATAAAAGGTTATTGATTTTTTTCTTTGGAAAAAGTCTAAACTTAGGAAATTAAAATAATTAATGGGTATTAATCTAACTGTGGGTGTAACTTCTAGAAGAAGATGAGAATCAAGCAAAAATTATCTTAGTCATTGATTAGCTTCTAATCTGGGCTGTTGAATGTCAAGGAGAAGATTATTTAAGGAAGCTTGAGGGTCATTTGGAATACACATAGAGAGTTGATCAGTGAGATCGAATTGTTGAAGCTAGAGGCAACGCAATGATTTGTAGTGATCATGCAGAGAGGGGAAGAGGGAGTTTTGGTTGAAGGATCTTCTCTAGAGCCAAGAATACTTAGCAGAGAGGCAGAGAGACAAAAAGAGGAGGCAATGCAGAGCTGGGAAGGGCTCACGTAGGCCCCACGCAAACCAGCGCAGAGCCCTCCTAGATAGAAGTTTGAAATTTGCTAGGGAGCTGGATATTCTAAGCCGAGAGGGCTGGAATTAGATCCGGAGGGAAAATCGATTTCCAGCAGAGGTGACACAGTGCCTTAGAGGCTGACGTAGGGCCCAAGCAGGGGCGACGCAGAAGTAGTCAGGGACTTGTTGGTTCAACTACCAGATCAACCGAGACTTGTAGTGTAGAGTGAGGTAATCTCACTAATTTCTTCTTCCAAGACATATTCTTTGTAAGTGGATTGTCGGGAAGGCATCTAGTAGTTGTATTCAGAAATACTTCAACTTAATAATAAAAACACTCAGATCTGCTACATCGGTTTTCCTGCATTGGGTTTTTCCGAGGACGTTTGTCAAAAAACAACTGCCATTTGTGTTGTATCTTTCTCTATTGTTCAGTTCTTTTTTCGACATATTGTTTAATTGGTGCAGGCTGCAGTGTATGTATTTCAATGTTTTCCGTAGGAAACTGCAAATAACTTGTTCATGTAAATTTAACAAGAAAGAGAAATATCATCAGTCGCTGCACTAGGGATTTCCGGTTTGGGAAGTTTCACATGGTATCGGAGCAATGTAGGTGAGACAAGAAGAACAGTGCCAGAGAACCCACCACTGAGCAGAAAAGGAGATCGAAATAGATGCAGGAGGCAACAGTTCAAATCCCTAGAGGGATTGCACTATCCAAGCCGGAGGGCTGAATTTTCGAGGAAGTCTCTCTTTGAGTCAGTCGATAGAGAGGAAGGGCTTCCAATCGAAATCTTCTCGTGGAAAAGAGATCAGAGTTGAGCCTTAGCGTGAGGAAGAGTTGGTGGGACACAGTTTTTCTGCAGGCCATTTTGCTGGGCAGAAAGACATCAGAAGAGAGAAGAGAAGCACAGTAAGGGAATTTTTTCTTAGTAGACTTCCCGCTGAGAAGTTTGTTTTCTTATTCACTGAGCAGCAGTAGTAAGAGTAGAGAGGAGCAGTTCGACATTTTCGTGGCAGAGATGGCAACCAGTGGGCTGAGAGATCAGGATAGGTTGGATGGGGCATCCAACTACATCATCTGGAAGGAAAGGATGTCATTCCTTCTAAATGAGCATTCTCTCAGGACCTATGTTGACACATGGTGGTTGTGCCTGCAAATCAAGATCCGCTGAAGAAGTACCGAGCAGAAATGGCAAAGGCCAAGAAGATGATCCTTGATGGGGTAAAGGATCATGTAGTCTGTTACATTGCTAGCAAAGGAACTACTAAGGAGATGTGGGATGCCTTGGCTATGCTATATCGAGGATCTTCTGAGTAGCAGAAGATGTACTTAGAGCAGAAACTAAGATTTGCACAAATGCAGAAGGGGGAGCACATAGATCTATTCCTCACGAAGCTTCAGGAGACCCGAGACGAGTTAGCAGTTGTGGGGTCTACACCTCAAGGGTCCAAGTTGGTTAGAACGGCACTCAATTCAGTCTCAGATGAGTGGCAAGTCTTTGGCCAGAGTATCTTGGTCAGGGCGACTTTGCCAAATTGGGATGAGATGTGGGCAGCTCTCAAGCAGGAAGAGCTGAGGAGAGATCTAGTCAAGTGTAAGCTTGATGGAAGCAATAGCAGTGAGTTGAAGCCCAAGGAGGAGGAAGAAAATGCAGGTCTTGCATCCAAGGGACAACAGGAGTAGCGGAGGCGAAAGAAGGACGTCTCAAAAATCAAATACTTTAGGTGCAGCGAAATGGGTCACTACGCAACGCAGTGTCCTCTTAGGAAGAAGGACAAATATTACAAGCACGATCCGAAGGCTGCACCTGTGAAGATCGAGGAGGACGAGTTCGCCATGACAATCGAGATACCGCCAAGAGGGAGATGGGCTGATTTGGAGCTATAGTTCGAAAAAGCTACAGATGGGCAGGATCCTTGAGGAGCCCACCTCTCGGATCAATTGCTTGCTACGGGAGCCCAAATCAGTAGTACCAGGATGGACTAAGTGCTAGAGGGTGCAGAGGAGTGTTGGAGCAATAGATGTAGTGGCTAGAGCACCAAGTATGAGCAACATAGTGCAAAGTTGCAGCAGTGTAGGGAGGCACAATGCTGTAGCAGGAGCAACGCAGTGGCCTCAAAGGGACAACATGGGACTAGCAACAGTCAGATCTTCAACATCGAGATGCATCTATGTTGAACACTTGTTCAGTAATTTGGGTGTTTTTCCATTGTTGATGTAGTAGCAACAATAGTTTTCCATGCAGGGGCAATTGGCAGTCACAGTGCCAACAACAACACAGATGCAAAAATTTAGAGGGAGTTGTAATACAGATGCAGTGTTGATAGTGGAAGTGTCAACAACAATACAGTCACAGTAGCAACGCAATAGATAGTGGACAACATGTTAGACATCAACAGCGCAGAGGACGATGTTATGAAGTCAAGGTTGCTAGAGCACATTCCTCGCTACGAGGGAGTGTTGATTTCTGGTAGCATCGGATGTGCTCTAAGTCTCAAATTTTGCAGGGAGGGTTGGGCTCATGTATTCCAAAGAACCCATAAAGCGTTTTGGGAAATTCCACCCGAAGACAGTTTTATTAAAATAATTTATTATTTTTAATGAGTCCTATTGATCGCTGGAATGGCACCTGATGATTATATGAAAGACTCCATGCCCAGGGATGCTCCAAAGGACACTTGTACCATCAGATATCATCATTCAACAGAGTTTCTTAACTCTACTTCTATCTTCTCATCATCTTGTACCCAGATTCCACACCTTGCAGGGAATTGTAATAAGTGATACTAGCAATGATGAGTTTTGAGTCTGTAACAGGCCTAGGATGTTGTGACTCGATTAGAAAACAAGTACACCTTGGAGTGTTTTCTTTATCTGGTTACTTATCCCTTATTTTTCAGAGACAGATAATTTTTTGGGTTTTTTCACTCACCTTTTACCTCAAAGCTGGGGTGACGGTTTGAAGGTTGAGCCCCTAACACATCTTAGTGTCTAGAGTCGATATATATTACCATAATAGATCACACAAAAAAATTTGTGGAATTTGGTTAGATCTAGGTAGTCATTTTTTAATTTTTTAGATTTCCCGCAAATAAAAAATTGCAAATAAAATTGTATTTAAACTGTAATAAGTGTAGTCTAGAGAAGTTGTATGGGGTATGAGTAATCAAAATTATACCTTTCATTCTCATCTTTCTACTATGACACATTTGAGGAGTTAATAATGTGTTTTGTACTCTCAAAACCAATGTTGCGAACATCAACATCGGGATAAAATCGGCAAGGGAAAACCAAAAAATCGTAAAAATCAGGTAAATATCAGTAAAAAAACGGTAAACATAGACAAAATTAAGATACCATAAAAATATCTTTAAAAATCAACAAACATCGGCTAGGCCAAAAAATCGTGTTTTAGAGATAAAATCGGGATGTTTTCGAGAAGTTCGCAACACTGCTCAAAACCCACATTTCCTAAGTTTAGTGGAAATTGTGGCATTTAATTAGGCTAGAATTAAATAAAATAGAGAGAAATACATTATTCCATCTGATAGAATGACATGGAAATGACTTGGAAATTATCCTAAGTTAAAGAGTTGAGTCAATAGACATGTGGAAGATGACTGAGCACACTGCATCATAAATACACTATTGTTTCATAAAATCAAATTCCTAGAGATAAAGTAGTAGTTGCACATGTGGAAAATCAAATTTATTAGAGGATCTTATGCGCTGAAGGAATATTTCATGGTATATTTGGACTGAAGAATAGGTGGGGCCTCATCTCACAATGACCTCAGGTTCTTCTACTCTTAGCACTCCACTCTTGAGGATTACGAGTTTCACTTGGCCAGACTACAAGTTGCACATGGAGGAATCACGCAATTCCTGGGGACCTAAGTAGAGCAATTTGGGGATCATCTACATATGTGGCATCACTTAGTTCGAGTTTGCATTTGTTGACTAGAGTTATCACAGTACTTGAATTCACTCATGGATGAGTTTACTATGCCATATATGGAATTCTATTTCCCTTGATGTGCACATATGGAATTCGATTTTGTTTTGATGTCTCTATCTTCTCCACATCGAACTCCACATCGAACTTGACTTATTTTTCATTGGGATTTTCTCCCAGTTCAGTTCTCACGTGTTCTTCCTTAGGATTTGCTCCCAAATCTCTATATAATGAGGCTCTATGCTCTCATATTGTATCATGTAATGAACTATTGGACTTGAGGAAACTTTGTCATTTTGTGCTTGCATACTTTCTTAATACAATCAGGACTTTGGGGCTATTTGAATGTTCTCTTGGAATTATGAGGTGATGTCCTTTCATGCTACTGTTATTGTGTTAATTTCTTTTGCATATTGAATTAATATTAGTTTATACTTGCCATCTTGTTTGGATTGATGTGTGCAAGCTATCTTGCACATATCATTGATTTAGAGTAGTATTGTAGGGATAAGATTGTCAATTTATTTTAAAATGAATGTTTGGTTTATTTTATTCATTATATTGCTCTAACCTTGTACAAACTAATACATGCTCACGTGTGTAAGAAAGATCTTTTGTATTGTGTGCATAAATCCATCTGGAAGTGGGAGAAATCCTAATTAGATCAACTCACTCCTAGACTCACAGTGATCCAAGACTCAGTGATTTTTTCGCTCCAAGTTTTCCATCTAATGAAAAGCAAAAGGGTGTTTTCTTATTCTATAGCTACTTGATCATCCATTTGGATTCAAAATACTTCTTTGATTCTAGTTCTTTCAAAGTTATATCTCCTGTTCAAGAGTCATTTCCAAAGCTAGGAAAGTATGGGGGTTCACTCCCATTACTTTAGCCAGTACTTTGTAAATTAAATTCTAAATTTAGTTTTGGTTTATTTTTCTTAATTTCACACTGACAATTGTTTTTTTGTGTGTTTTGCAGCCCATAGGCTTGAGCATTGGACAGCAAGGATCTTGAGGAGAAGCTTTGGGAAACTACTCACTTTTGTTTATGCAAGACCCCCTCACGCTATCCAAACACTGATTTCTAGGGAGGTCATAAGGACTTGGGAGAGAGTTGCAAACTCATCTAGGCCATGGACCTTTTGAGTCTTGTGAATCTCTTTTGGAGAGTTTTTTCCATCTTCAAGTTTGTTGTTATATTTTTTTGGGGAGAGAGTCTAGCTTTGTTAAAGTCCCAACTTTGTAAATATCTTTCATATTGTGGGCTGCCCTCTTAGAGGCATTTTTATCCGCTTTAAGCGCTAATAAAAGATAAAACAAATTCTTTGAGGGAGCTTGGGATTTTTCACATGGCATCCCCATTCCTCACTTAGATGAGGGATTCTTGTGAGTGGCCTAATCTTGCTTCTAGTTTTTCTTAGCTTTCTAGCTTTTAATTTCATATTATGCATGCTAAAAACCAACACATTTCACTCCACATTCAAAACTTTACTAATCTTGTATTTAAATTCCCACAGGCATACGCTTCCAAATTGTAAACTTGAGGAAATCTCATCTTATGTGCAAACACTTCATACTTTGGCAAGTTTTAATTGTTTCATAATTTCTTCAAGTATATGCTTCACTACTTGGTCAATTTATGCTATATGTCATGAAAACTATTGGAGCACTATCATTTATTTGAAACAATTGTAGCTTAAAGAAATCTATTCCATTTTACTTGCTTATTTTCCATTCAATGGTGCAAACACATATGAGCTTATTTATATTCTAGCCTCTCAAACTTTTCAAACTATTTCTCTATGAAGCATTTGCATGTAGCATTAGTTTAATTTGGGGAATTCACATAATTTGCAGTTTATCTAGGCATTTTAATATAGGAAGGCCCCAAGCCTCACTAAAATTTACCTCCAACTTAAATTGGTTGAATAGATTTTTAGGGACCCTCTATCTCTATTGGCTCCTCATTGTGAAATCAAAATATTTGGGCAAGGATGAGGTCTAAGGACTAGAGTTCAATTGTAACTTTGTCTTACCACTAATTAATAAAATAAACCAAGAACAACATTCCATCACATTTTCTTTGTTTTCAAAGTTCTTAAATTTCTTTCTATCTTGATGGTTTAAAGTCTCAAATTCAAATCTTATTTCAAGAGGCACTTTAAATGCAAGCATTGTAATCCTTTTTAATTTTGCAACAAGATTAATTTTCTTGTACTTAGAAATTGGCTTATCTTTGGGTTTAATTGCATATTCTCATGAATGGTTGATTTCACTTTCAAGTACTATTATTTTGGATTGTGTTGTCGCACAAAAGTGTCTAGGCACCGCGACAACGCTCAAAGTAAGGGATGTCACTTTAATCCCTACTCATTCCATTTAGACTTTCTCTTAGACAACTCAAGGGAGGTAGTCCCTAAGGTGAATGAATGAGAATAGCCTGTGAAACACAAGCTCTAAGAAACTTAAAGATGGACAACTTGATGAATTTAGAACAAATCTTGGTAAACGAAGATGAATAGATTAAACAATTACTACAAATAAGACACAATCACAAGAAAGAAATGATTTTAGACCAATGCCTTTGTATTCAATTAACCATAAACTAAACATAAACAAGTTATCCCGAACAATTTATAAATGTGGCAAAGTGACAATCATGAACAATTAAATGTAAAATGCTCAAAACTTTAACATGCAGGATAATCTATCAAAATTTATCTTTCTCCAATATGATTTTTTAAAACATTAATCGCACATGACAATAGAGAAATCACTACCACAAAAAGACATCAAGGAACTTTAGATTACCAATTTAATTATTCCTTAGGCAATTAGTTTAATGTGGTAAATGAAGAAATTTAATTTTTTATGTGA
The DNA here is from genome assembly GCA_000404065.3 of Pinus taeda. Classification (NCBI taxonomy): domain Eukaryota; kingdom Viridiplantae; phylum Streptophyta; class Pinopsida; order Pinales; family Pinaceae; genus Pinus; species Pinus taeda. Next base: position 57,633 of record APFE030741275.1, read on the forward strand.
CCAAAAAGTAAAAATCAAAAGTAATTGATTAAATTTAAAAAAAATTATAGGCAGTAGGCCACATAAAAATGTTATTTTTTTTTAAATGTGAAAGCTTAAGTACCGCATTTGATTTATTTCATTACCAATTCTAAAGTCACAAAACCATTATTATTATTTTTATGTTTTTTGAATAAAATGAAATTAAAAAAATGATAATCAAAACACAAATAAGATCGAAAAAAAAAAAACCAATTTAAAAGTCAAAATTAAAAAAAAAAAATCTAATACAATTCTAAAAGAAAAAATCTAATTATTAGAAATGAAACCCTAAACTAAATTTAAAACAAAGGATAAAGTTAAAAAAAGAAAAAGAAAAGAGGAAATCAAATTTGTTTTGTAGGTTAATAGATTGATAGAAGGTCGACGACAACAGCAAAGGAGATGGAGATATGGAGGAGAAGGCAGCAGGATAGGGAGCTCGGGTACCAAGGAGCAAGAGAGAAACAATGAGGGAACTACACAGATGCAGGTCGAGGGGAATGAGCAGTGAATAGAGGCGGCAAGAAAAGAAAAGCAGGTCTATAGGTCCGAGAGAAAGCGAGCAAGGTTTAGAATGGATGCGGGGAAAGAACGGCCCCAGAGGAAAGAGTGAGGAGGGAAGAGCTACAGGCTCGCAGAGGACGCTAGCAGCAATAGAAGGGAATGCAAGTTTAAGGAGAGGAGTCTGTGCAGCGTTTGAAGGACAAGGAGAGGGGATTGAGGGCCACAATTTAGGGAGTTAAAAGGACAACACAGTTTTTTGCAGGTGCAGCAAAGGATAGGATGTTGGCAGCGCTGCAGAAGTGGAGGAAAACGCAAATTTCAATGACAGCAAATGGAAGAATTGTTTTGGCAGTCGATTTGTAGATTGGAGGAGAGGGAATGAAATGAGGAGTAGCAAGGAAGGGGCCTCGAATTTTGCAGAGGATGAAGGCAGCAAGGATGCATTAAGGGAGTCAAAACAAGGGTTTGGAATGGGGCATAAAACGCAGAGGAAAAGGAATAAATGAAGGCACTAAGAAGAGCGTTTTTCCTAAAGGGGCTTCATGGCAACAAATGGTAGCCAAAAAACCTTTAAAAATTTTACATAAATTTAGATGTTAAAACAATATACTCCATGTTTAAAATCTGCTTTAAAATATTCATAAAATCTCTAGATCTAAAATTTTAAAACCCTTAGAGTGTAATAAAACTTTGAATAATGTCCCTGCAAAATGGTATTGAGGTAAGATATTACCCTCCAGGGCCTAGATCTGGCTTCAAATTAAATTTCTCTTTCAGATCTGCACCATGTACCTGCAAAAAAGAAAACAAAAAACACCCAGAACCCAGATATACAAAAATAAATAAAACCTCAGAAACCCAAGTCAGAAAACTAAGAAAAATTATAGATCTATGCACAAAAATGGTAGATCTATCAGATCTAAGGAGTGTGAGTCCAACTCCGTTCCCAGATCTGATAATCTAAGGCTTCCAGTAGCTAGATCTATCAATTTCCCACACAAGAATTAAATTTTTTAATTTTAAAGGAGGTGCTTAACTCAAAACCCTTCGTGTGTCAAAAATAAAATCTTATGATAAGCCCAGAGCTAATTTAGCTGGGCTCTTCAGAAAACACGAATCGGGAGTTTGTTGGTCCAATTGAAAACTTCTCCTGACGCCCAAGGATCTAAAAATCAAGATTTTCCTACTAAACTCAATCCAACCATCAAAATAGAGCAAGAAAATAATAATAAAATTCAGACAAATAGAGGTACCTGCTATTACATGTTGATTTGGGGTAGCATCAGATGTGCTCTAGCCATGAAAATTGGCGAAGAGGCTAAAGCACATGAGATCTCCAAGACCCACAAATAGTTTGGACAGATTGTACCCAGTTTGGGAGATTTTAAAATAATTAATATTTTTAATGGAGTTCCTAAGTCTAAACTTAGGAAAAATAAAATATTAATGGGTGTTAATATAAAACTGGGTTAGAATGTTTCAAAAGTCATGGATCAAGTCAAATCTAAATTTAGTCGTTGATTAAAGATTTAATCTCCGTCGTTGATTGACCACCAAGAAAAGTATAAGAGGAGGCTTGAGGGTCAGTTGGAGAACACACCAGAGTGATCAGTCATTCATTTTGCTAGAGTCGAGTTGCTAAGCAAAAGTGAATCAGTCATCAACAGCAAAGGGCAGTGAGTACTGGATAGAGAGGCAGAGACAGTACTAAGAGACCAGCACAAAAGTAGAGAACACGAAAGAAGAAACCAGTTCAGGGCACACAGACCTCAATAGAGACAACGCAGAGGCCAAAGGGACTGCGTCATCCACGCAGATGCTGCTGGAGTGACACAGAGAGTCCCAAAGGCCATGCACTGCCTCAGACTACTGACATGGAGTGTCCTGGGGTTGATGGCGGTTAGCAGGACGCTGGCACAGAGGCCAGAAAGGCCAGCACTAAGCTTCAAAGTCGCCTAAAAGGGTTTCGTGGGACAGGTTTTCTGAATACCTATTTCCGAATATAGAGGTATTGTTGCCGTGTATTTTCCTCTGTCGGGTGAGTCGGTTAGGCACCCAGTTGTACTCAAGGAAATACTGCATAATAATATACCCTCAGAATAGCTACATCGGTTTTTCCACATTGGGTTTTTCCGAGGTCATTTGTCCAAAAATAATGGTGCCACTTGTGTGTTTGTTTTCTTTCAGCTGTTGATCTGTAGATGTTGTGACTGTATTGTGTTTATTTCGGTATTTAAATGTTTTAAATAACTTGTTTGAATTTAAACAAGTAGAAGAAATAAACTAGCAGAATACAAATTAATTTTCTAACAGATAGAATTAGAAAATTCAACATGGTATCAGAGGATGGTTGCAAATCATAGGAGAGCTGAAGGCATCAGCTAAGCAGAGCATTTGCAACAGAATCAGCTGTCCCGAGTGACAGTAGCTGATCTTTGCAAAAACAACAGAGGAAGGGTTGATGCAGAGGGATTGCGTCATCAGTCCAGGCCACAGGGAGGCCAGCACAGAGGTTGAGGAGGGCAGAGAGAGGCTCACGCAGAGCCACGCAGAGACCAGGAGGGTTGATGTAGTGGCTAAGGGAGCTATTTTTGCTGTAGTCGGGATTGCACAAAGCCTAGAGGCTCAGTCCTTCAATTGTTGGGGCAAAGTAAGTTGTGGGCAGTTTGCGGGAGTGAAGATGGTGGGGTATTGTGGTCAAAACAGTACCTAACAGGGCAAAAGCAAGGTAGAGGGAGTTGCTGCCAAGGCAGATTTCTAGCCAAGGAATCTGGATCAGTGTAGCAGTTGCACAAATGATTGGAGAGGAGCAACTTGACGATTAGCAAAAGGATTTCCAGGAGAGAAATTGGGACTCGGAGGGAGTCCAAAAGAGAACTTCTAGGCAAGAAGTAGAGCGACTAGGAGGAGTTGAACCGAGAACTTCTAGACAGAGAGTAGAGAGACTCAGCAAGAGTCGAATCGAGAACTTCCAGGAAGGAAGTAGAGAGACTCAGAGGAGTCGACAAAGAAGAGCAGAGAGATGGTCGTGAATGGGTTGAGAGATTAGAACAGGCTGGACAGAGCATCCAACATTGTGGTCTAGAAGGCCAGGATCTTGTCCATTCTAGACAGATGTATCAAAGGCTTCACCTTGAGAGTAATGGCTATCCCAGTTGACTCGGTAGCTAATGAAAGGTACGAGGAGGCAATGGCTAAGGCAAAGTGCATTATCCTTGATGGGGTAAAAGATCATGTGGTCCAACATATTACCAAGAAGGAAACAGCAAAGGAGATGTGGGATATTTTGAAGACATTGTATAAAGATTGTAAACCGATGCAAACACAGTAAAGGGATTTATATCGTGCACCTGTAAACAATTTCCTGGAAATCTTACAGAATCAACTAATAGAACTGCTGAGGTACCTACCTGTGCCCTACGGTTGAAGATGCCTCCAGCTGCGCTGCTACAGTTACCAGATGACTGAATCCACCTAGCCAAATTGAGCAGAACCTGGCTGCTCAATCCAGTAAGCTTCTTAACAAAAGCCCACTGTTCCCCTGTGCCCAGAACCTCAGAACACTCAAGCTCTTCCTGTGGATGATTTCCTCCTCTTTCACAATTCTTCCCTCTATCTTTCCCCTCTTCCAAGTCACTGTCCCATGGTTTTATCCTGTTGTTTGGCGCTGGCCGCTCTTCCATCTGCAGCCCACCACTCTGTTTGCTGGTGACACACTCCATGTCACGTATCATTTCTTTTATCCTTTTATAAGGGTCACGTATGTATATGCGTTATGTTTTATTAAAATATTCTTTCAATATAACCCTTATATCGTATATATATATGTCTTATGATCACATTGTGTTATATTAAAGTATTCTCTTAATATAAACATTATAACTTTATACTTAGTGCCCCTTTAATTAAGTTTCTATATATAGTTTAAAATTATTTATTAATTATTAATATAATTTTTATCAATAAACTGGAATGTATAATTTATATAGTCCTCTTTTAATATTTACCCATACATTAAGCAATATTGACGGATGAGTAGAACCTCTATTCAAAGAAGTGTCATGGTATTTAGCACTTATAATTAATTTAGTATATAATACAAGTGCGGTGTATGCGACAGATGCATATGTAGCCATCATATGCATGCATCGTATGCCTGCTATTATCCTTGCGTTCTCTATATTTATAGATAGGTCGTTACACATTGTACCAGCATACTTCTGTGTAGAGGAAGATGCTCCTGGAGAATCAGCTAAGGTCATACCAGATGCAGAAGGAAGAGAAGATAAACATCTTCCTCAGTTGGTTGAAGCAGATCCATGACCAACCGACATCCATAGGGGGCCACGCCGGATCAGGAGTTGATGCCGAGGACCGCACTTAATGCAGTGTCTAAGGAGTGGGAGACATTTGTCCAGAGCATACTGGGCAGGGTGAGTCTTCCATACTGGGAAGAATTGTGGGCAGCTCTTCGTCAAGAAGAGATCAGACGACTGACCAAGACAGGAAGTAGCAGCAAAGGGATCAGGATCAAGAAGGAAGAGGAAGAGGATGTGACTCTTCGTCAAGAAGAGATTAGATAGCTGACCAAGACGGGAAGTAGCAGCAAAGGGGTTAGGATCAAGAAGGAAAAGGAAGAGGATGTGGCTCTAGCATCTACGGGAAAGCAAGAAAAGAGGAAGAAGGACCTCTCCAGGGTCAAGTGCTTCCATTTTGGGGAACTAGGTCACTATGTGAACCAGTGTCCAAGGAAAAAGAGTAAGGGAGAGGATTATGAATCTAAGGCAACGCCAGCGAAGGCGGAGAAAGAAATCGAGGAAGATGACGATTGTGCCATGAGTGCTCATGTGCCACTTGAGAAGAAGTGGGGAGACATCGAGTTGTAGTCAGGAGGACTACAGGCGATGAGGGGCAAGATTATTGAGGTACACAACCTCTTGGATTATACCTTGCTACGGGAGCCCCAAAGAAGAGTAGCAGGACTGGTGGATGTAGGTAGAGACAGATGCAGATGAAGTGGCGCAGAGTGCTACAGTGCAGGATTCCTCAGGCAGCGCGAGGCTAGCAGGATACAACAGTGCAAGAGGCACGAGAGTGTTGCACCAGTGCAGGATGGCATAGGGAGATGTGCAATGGTGCGAGATGCAAGGAGTTGTTGCAGCAGCGCAGAGGTCAGTAGAAGGAGCACTTGTTGCGGTAGAGGGAGCTTCAACATCGGGAGCGTTTCAAGCCTAATAGGGATCTCATAAGTTGGGTAGATCAATTACTTACTTTTCAGTAACTGAGTTGCCGTGTTGTAGCGGTATGTAGTAGCACGATGCAGCATGATGAGAGGAGATGTAGTGCAGATGCAGTGTTGGGAGGATGGACCAACAACAGCACGGATGTAGAGGGAGCTGCCGTACAGATGCAGTAGTGGCAGTGGCAGGGCAATGGGCAGCAGTACAGGATGCAGCAGTGTAGAGGATGTTGGGCGGGGAGGCCTAGCATCAACACAGGTACCGGTACCAGATAATCAGGGTGATGCTCAGTGAGGAGTATTACTAGAGCACAATCCTCGCTAAGAGGCAATCTTGATTTGTGGTAGCATCAGATGTGCTCTGTTGAATTGGGGTAGCATCGGATGTGTTTTAGCCACGAAAATTGGTGGAGAGGCTAAAACACATGAGATCTCCAATACCCAGAAATGGTTTGGGCATAATCTAACCAATTTGGGAGATGTTAAAATAATTAATATTTTTAATGGAGTCCTTAAGTCTAAACTTAGGGAAAATAAAATATTAATGTGAATTAACATAAAACTGAGTTAGAATGGTCAAGAAGTCATGGATCAAGCCAAATCTAATTTTAGACATTGATTAGGGACTTAATATCGGTCGTTGAATTTTCAATGAGAAAAGTATAAGAGGAGGCTTGAGGGTCACTTGGAGAACACACCGAGTTGATCAAGAATTTGATTTTCTGGGGCAGGGCTTGCTGAGGAAATTGAAGGAGTAATCATAGTTGCAGCTAAGGGGCAGTGAATACAAAAGCAGAGAGGTAGAGAGGGTACCAGGAGCATCAGCGCAGAAGCCGGGAGTGAGGGACGCAGAGCCAGCTAGAGGCCACACAGAGCCAGTGAGGGCCCACACAAAGGCAACCAAGAGCTGCGTAGTGCCAGAGAGATCCAGCGTGGGTGACACAGAGGCTCTAGAGGCTAACACAGTGTCTCCAAAGGCTGACGCAGGGCAAGTTGGGGTGACGCTAGGCCAAAGAGGCTGACGCAGTCCCTAGAGGCAAACGCTAGAGATTTCGTGGGGCAAATTGGAGCTGAGCTGTGGGATTGTTCATCCGAGGTTTTAGTCAGAATATATGTCTCCGACTGAGAGGTACTGTTGAGATCATTCTTTGTTGGGTGAGCCAGTTTGGCACCCCGCTTGTATTCTGAAATTGCTTAATAATAAAACCCTCAAATAGCTGCACCGGTTTTCACTTGTGTGTTGTTTTTCCTTCAATCGATGATCTATAATGTGTTGAGAATGTACTTGTATTTATTTTCAGTATTTACATGGTAAATAACTTGTCAATTAAACAGAACAAGTAGGCATAAATAAATCAGAAAGTACATGAAGAGTTTCTAATAGTTAGATTTAGAAATTCCAACATGCTCTAGCCATGAAAATTGGTGGAGAGGCTAAAGCACATGAGATCTCCAAGACCTAGAAATGGTTCGGATAGATTGTACCCGGTTTGGGAGATATTAAAATAATTAATATTTTTAATGGAGTTCCTAAGTCTAAACATAGGAAAAATAAAATATTAATGGTAATTAATATAAAACTGGGTTAGAAAGTTCCAAAATCCATGGATCAAGCCAAATCTAATCTTAGCTGTTGATTAAAGATTTAATTTCAATCGTTGATGGACCAACAAGAAAAGTATAAGAGGAGGCTTGAGGATCACTTGGAGAACACGCCAGCGTGATCAACCATTCATTTTGCTAGAACGGGGTTGCTAAGAAAAAGTGAATCAGTGATCAACAACAAGGGGTAGTGAGTATTAGACAAAGAGGCAGAGGTAGTACTGAGAGACCAACGCAGAAGCAGAGACAGCAAGAGCGGCAGCTAGTTCAGGCCACGTAGAGCCCAACAGAGACAATGCAGAGGCCATAGGGACTGCGTCATCCATGCAGAGGTTGCTGGAGTGACGCAGAGGGTCCCAGAGGCTATGCAGTGCCTCAAAGGGCTGTTGCAGGTCAGAAGGAGGCTAACGTAGAGGCCAAAAGGGCCAACACTAAGCTTTAGAGTCACCGGAGAGGGTTTTGTGGGACAAGTTTTCTGAATACCTATTTCCGAATATAGAGGTATTGCTTCCGTGTATTTTTCTTTGTCCGGTGAGCCGATCAAGCACCCAGTTGTACTCAAGGAAATACTGTATAATAATATACCTTCAAATAATAGTTGCACCGGTTTTCCTGCATTGGGTTTTTCCGGGAACATTTGTCCAAAAATAAGGTGTCATTTGTGTGTTTGTTTTCTTGCAACTGTTGATCTGTAGATGTTGTGAATATATTGTATTTATTTCGGCATTTAAATGTTTTAAATAACTTGTTCAAATTTAAACAAGTAGAAGAAATAAACCAGCAGAATACAGATTAATTTTCTAACGGATAGAATTAGAAAATTCAACATTACTTTCAAAATTTAAATTATTATTTAAACCCCAACAATTGAGTAAGATACCAATACTCAAATCACTCTTCACAAGCTATCATCAATGGCTTTTAGAAAAAATTATGCATGAAAATAAAACATATTACACTATTTGCATGCAGAGTAGCACCAATAGAAATTAACCCCAAAGTCTTTCTTTATTATCCAGAAAAAGATTACACGAAATCTTCTTTGCTTAACACACGAATCAAAGATCGGATACATAGACTTACAAATGACTTCCTATATAAAGATAAATCCTCCAACGACTAGTTTGAGTGATCATCGTCAAAACAATCTCAACTGTTGATGAAGATTTAAATTTATTTTAATCTCATCCGTCGAAATATTTAATTCTTAAGGAAATTCGAATTTTTCAATTAAATGTATGTTAATGAACTCAAAAATTAAATTTTTGAGTTAATTTCCCCAAAATTTTGACTTTGACTTAACTCTAAGGATCAAAAGTTTAAAATTTATCAAAATAATTAATTTAATTAATTAACCTATGAGGTGATAAATTATTTTCCAACCCTCAAGACATTTTGACATCATGACTTTCATGTTTTTTACATTATAAGGGGGGAAATTCATTTGTAATAGACCCTCACAGACTACCCATTTTTGTGACACATATAATCTAACAAACCAAACAATTTCTAATAAAATAACCTAACCAAATAGTTAGGATTATTCTCAAATCACTTTTACATAGGCTCGATCTAGAACACTAGGACTCGTCTAAGATCTTAACGACAAAATCTATTCTAACTTTGGGGTAAGACTGGAGGAAAACTCTGCCGACCATCCGATAATAGATCGGTGAAACAAAAAACCTCCCAAAATGTAGATCGTCACTAGAAAAGTAGGTTTACCTAGGTCGTTACATACACGACACGGATTTACTAAAATTATTTACATCATATACATGAAGAATGAGTTTACATTATAACATCTTGGAAATCAAGTTGATGATGATAGTTGAACAACAAGGACACATCGATCATACGCTATCCCTTTTGCAAAAAAAAAGGGGTGTACTACTATGGGTCGTTGACACGTAGTGGTCAACAAGTTGCAAACTTAATTGCATGTTGTTATCTTGTTCTAACATTTAACTTCTTTTTGTATCCTTTTGAGCAAGATAGTTTCAATGCTTTGATCTGTAGACATATTCATCTTAAAAACATTTATAATATTTTGTGCTAACAATTAAACGTTTCACTTTTCAGGATTACTTTGGCTTTTCATAGGAAATCATTTCACTTCTTTTTAAGCAAATACAATTTCATTTCTTAAAGAGCAAATGCTTTGAAGGCACTAATTGTTTATGTATTTCATGTTTATCTTATGTATTGACGGTTATTGCTCATATCTTTTTTTGCTTATAAATTTTAAAAAATAAGTAATCTATTTAACTCTAACAATTCTCCTAGAGACTCACATCATTTTAACTTAGACTTTCATTACAGACCACCACCCTTAGCTAACCTAGGAGATAGCTCAAATGGAGAGATTCGGGATTAGTTTGACAGCCCCTTCTCTGAGTTACTTGCCACCAACCACATCTTGTGGGGTTGAAGGCTTTTCTCACAAACTTGTAGGTATATGTAGGCAGCAGGGTCAATAGGTCCCTAAGTCTAAACTTAGGAAATTAAAATAAATAATGGGTATTAATCTAATTGTGGGTGTAACTTCTAGAAGAAGACGAGGATCAAGCAGAAATGATCTTAGTCATTGATTAGCTTCTAATCTGGGTTATTGAAAGTCAATGAGAAGATTATTTAGAGAAGCTTGAGGGTCATTTGGAATACACATAGAGAGTTGATCAGTCAGATCGAATTGCTAAAGCTAGACACAACACAGGGATTTGCAGTGATCACGCAAAAGAGGGGCATAGGGAGTTTTCGTTGGAGGATCTTCTCTGGAGCCAAGAATACTTAGCAGAGAGGCAGACAGACACATAGAAGAGGCAGTGTAGAGGCCAGAGAGGGTGATACAGATCCAGGAAGGGTTCACGCAAGCCCCACGCTGAGCCTTCCTACGCAAAAGTTCGAAATTTGCTGGGGAGATGGATATTATAAGCCGGGAGGGCTAGAATCAGCTCTAGAGGGCAAATCAATTCCCACCAGAGGTGACGCACTGCCTTAGAGGCTGATGTAGGGCCCATGCAGGCGCAGTGCAAAAGCAGTTGGGGACTCGTTGGTTCAACTGCTGGATCAGGTGGAACTTTGGTGTAGAGTGAGGTAATCTCACTAATTTCTTCTGCTAAGTGATATTCTCTATAACTAGATTGCCAGGAAGGCATCCAGTAGTTGTATTCAGAAATACTTCAGCTTAATAATAAAAACCCTCAGATCTGTTGCACCGGTTTTCCCACAATTTGCTTTTCCAGGGACTTTGTCCAAAAACCATTGTGTCATTTGTGTTGTATCTTTCTCTATTATTCAGTTCTTGTTTCATCATATTATTTAATTGGTTTAGGCTGCAGTGTATGTATTTCGATATTTGTCATAGAAAATTACAAATAACTTGTTCATATAAATCTAACAAGTAGGAGAAATATCATCAGATGTTGCAGTAGGGATTTCTGGTTTGGGAATTTTTACATATCCGAAGGAAGATTTTCCAGTTCCGAAGAGGCAAGAGAGGAGGCCGAATTATTTTGTTTAGGAGGCAGCGCAAGGTCTACATAGAGCCTCAAATATGCAGTTCGATTTAGCTGGAGAGGAGGTCGTTTCAGTTTCCAAAGGTCAAGAGGATTTTCCAATATGCAGGAAAGACACTTCCCCAGTTAGTAGCAAGGAGGGCGGATTGATTAGCATCAGTTCTTGGTTGAGCATGTGGTAGGCTACGCAGAGGTGATGTAGAGTCTGCGCAGAGGGTTTGGACTGCTTTCTTTTTAATTGTCAGTTTGAGACGGGATTGTTTGGAGATGAGGGTAAATTCCCTTAGGTGATTTTTCCAGTATTTATCTCCGATTGGATACCCAGTTGGGCATCCAAATTTATTGTACTCAGAATTCACTATTGCATAATAATAAAACTCTCAGCTGTTGTTATAGCACCATTTACCACCCTTGGTAGATTTGATGCTCTGTAATATGGCCTAGGGCAACCCTTCCCTTCCACACTTGGTCCAAATTCTAAAAAACAATTTTTAAATCCCATATGCTATTTTGCCCTGTATAAAGTGCGTGTACACGCGAGTTAGTCTATACCCAACCTGCGTATATGTGTTAAAACATTAAAAAATATATAATCTCCTTTAATTCGGGCGGAGTTTACAATTTTTACCTATTACTCACTTACTGTAGCCCGTGGCCCAACTGTTTCCCAACTGAAAAAACTAATTTGGAGAAGCATAAATAAACCTCCATGGGAAGGCCTGTGGGAGGAGAAAAGATTAGATATTGATATTATAGTTGATTACATCCCTGATCAAGCCTGAAGAAATCATTGTGCCTTCTGCACTCCCAAGTCATAGGGAACCTTTGTTTTTTTCTTGAAATGTCCATCTTCCCTTCATGACATCCTTGTATATACTTATGGAGGAGGATTGCTGAGGCCTGGGCAGGACAGATCCGGAGGACGGTTTCACTTGGAGCCGGCAAACGACTCAAAATGTAGTTCTTCAGTATTTTCATTAGCTTATATTAATAAAGAGGCATTGTCTTGTTCCTGATGTTTATGGTCTTCATGCATTAATATATGTTATGATTTGCTTATAAAATCTCATGTTAATGCTTATTTTCTTACATGCTTATATGACCTAACACTTATATCATGAACATGTTTTCTATTACTGTTGTTGTATATGCTTTGCTTGAATGAATTGCAAGTTTTAAGGAATTGGAAGAAGCAGAGTGTTTGGACCCTACGAGAACGACCTCAAACGTAGGACCTCCAGGTAATACCTCTTCTTTCTACTTCAGTAGTTTAAGCATTAGGATTGTCTGTTTGTATATCTCTTTATGTTGTATGCCCTCTACTCTGTTGGGATTCTCAACCCAAGACCCTAGGGTGATTCTACCCGTAACAGAATTGGCAACTCCTCTGGGGAAAGCATTCTTGTTGTTCCTAGATTGGGTTGTTTCTTCTTGATCAGGCCCTGTTTGATTGATTTCTTGCTTTTACAGTGTCTGTGACCTGCTTGCTTCCTGGGCATCAAGTCTAATCTGTTGGATCATGCCTAGATTTTTTGTTTTTCTTGATTGAGCTTTATATACACACTTCTCAGAGGATACAGTAGCATATGCACGCTAGTTTCTTCAAATAGACTCCCGTATAAGTGAGTTTCCTATGTTTTAGTCGTCTATACAATGGACACGCGTATGTGTCTTTACACAGTCGTGTATACCTTATTTTGAATTATTTTTTCAAAATCTTTGGCCCAGTTAAGATTGTTGCCTAGTGGTTTTTGCTATTTTTTGGTCATTCACTGTCAGTGAAGCTTTGCATTCTTGCAAGTTTTCAATTTCTAATATTCTTCCTATTGAAAAACCTAGTCAACCTAGGGTTTGCTTTTTGAGTAAAGTTTCGGTTTGGGCTTTGGGTTCAAGGCTTCTTATAGAAGTTCTTGGTTGTTCTAACTTTGCAGAACAAAAAAATGGTTGCAGTTTTGCTTATAACCCAATTTTCAGATTTCTTTGCTTTGCTTTCTTTTTTTGGTTGACCTATTTTGTTTTTCATGGTTTTTCAGTGCCTCTTTAGCAATCTTGAAATTCTTTTTTGCCATTCTTTTGGTTTGCTAAAGTCCTTTATATTGTTGTTTAGATCAATCTATGTAAGTATGTAGTCCTTTATCATTTCAAATTTCATTATATTAATGATATGAATAACTTGCGAATTTTGGGACTCTTTATGCTTGTTTTTGGTCTTTGAAGCTTAGTAGTTTTTGTGTTCTAAAAAACTTATTTGGGTTCTTTAAAACAGAAAAAGACAAAAACATAGTTCTTGCCTTTCTTTTTCTTTTCAGATTTTGTTTTTGGTTTCTTCGTTATTTTTGAGCAATTGTGAACTTTTTTCGTTTGGTTTTTCTTGGTTTCAAGGGAAGCTTTTCATTGAATTTGTGCCCTCTTTGTAGTCAAGTTGGCCTATTGATCTTCTGAAGGAACACATTTGTTTCTTGTATGAGCATCCATGCACCATCATTATATTTTGCATTAAGATAGTTTGCACTGCAGGCATTTTAGTCTTTTCGTTAATTTTTGAGTGTGTGGAGTGTGTTTTCTGAAAAAGGAAAATTTTACTTGTACAAGTTTATTCGTAGAACCTTATAGAAATCTCTTTTCGTCGAAGAAAAATAGTTGCATTTGCATATAGCTAAGTTTATATTGATTTCTTTTGCGTCAAAACACCATAAGTTGCACTCTCATTTTACCCGTGACCTAAAAGAACAATGCTTTAAAATCAAGTGCCTAATTAAAAAGAACTAGAACATTTTTTGATTTGTCATTAATTATATCAACAAGTCTAGCTCTTTAGGGCCTTGGAATAGGTGAGTGGAGAGGTAACTCTCCAAGGCCACTCAAACAGTGAAACATAGATGTTGAATAATGAATGAAATCCAGTGTCATTAGAAAGACTAGGAAAACTCCGTGACTGGGAGTCAAGCACAAGGGAGAGTGAAGACAAGAAAGAGAGATACCCCCTCTCCTACTTGATGGATCCCGCCCCAAGACTGTTCCGCCCCCCTTTTGATACGAATGGGTGTCCATAGTTGCTATTCCTAGGGACTAAAAACTGCGGAGGGGAATCCCATGGCACCTGAGGCAGACGTTGCATCACGTTCATTAGTACTTCTGGAGAGTACCCTTGTGAAGCATGGGTACTTGCACCAACAAGGGATTTTGTCTGGGGGTCAGCGTAGCGGTTTATGTTACCTTTGTTGGTAGGCTTGGGCTGTAATTATCCCAAACTATCTTTGGAAAGTCCCTTACTTCACTTTCTTGTATTTTGGTGTCTGGTCCTCATCAGCCAGAGCAGAGATACTTGGAAGTTGCTTGATTGGTTGCATCTTTAGGGACTTTATAGTCAAGTGCTCTTTGCTCTTTGTATTTAGTTGGCTTTAGGTGGATTTGTCTTTTCACTTTTGGACCTTAGATTCTGAGTGACTGACCTACCACTCCACTGGTCTTGAAAGGCTTTTTGAACATTCTTTTTGAAAGTTGTGGAGTTTACTCCTTAAGGGAAAAGGTTTTGATTGTGCATCTCTCTTCCTTGGAAATTCATTGTACATTCTCGTAAGGGAAGGATTTGTGAATAAGTTTGGTATGGCCAACATTCCTGTGGAGGCCAACCAAGTTACCCTTTCAAAAGGGGATCCTTGTGCTTTTCCTTTCTTTGGAAACGTTGGTACCCCCTTGATGGCCACTTCGAATATTCTTGGATTAAATGTTGGACTACCAGTTTGGCTATGGTCCACTCCGAATATTCCAGATGTTCTTGAAGCTTCTCAGATGAATGCTTTATTTCAAGAGCATCAAATGGGTGTTAATTGTTCATCTTCTTCAAAAGAGAAATCTAGGATTCCCCTTTCTCCTCCCTCTTGTAATGAGAGAACTAAAAAGAAGAGAAAGAGGAGGAAGAAGAAAAAGAATAGCTCTATCCATGAATCATCATCAACCTTTGCTAGTCATGTTGGAGATGAGCTTTCAGCTGCTGCAAGTCATGCTAGGGGCATAAGTCTAGTCACTGCAAGTCATACTAGCAATGAATCATCATCAACTTCTGCTAGTCATGTTGGAGATGAGCTTTCAGCTGTTGCAAGTCATGCTGGGGGCATAAGTCTAGTCATTGCAAGTCATACTAGCAATGAATCATCATCAACCTCTGCTAGTCATGTTGGAGAAGAACTTTCAGCTACTGCAAGTCATGCTGGGGGCATAAGTCTAGTCACTACAAGTCATACTAGCAATGGGTCACCTACCTCTGTGAGTAATATTTCTGTTGACTCACCTGCTTCTATGAGTAGGGCTGGGGGCACAAGCCCTATCTCTCTTGGGAAAGAGTCCCTAACCACTGCAAGTCACGTTAGGGATTCTCCACCAACCACTACTAATCATGTTGGCAGAATGGATGTTGATCAGAAACCTAGGGGTAGAAGTTTTAAACCTAAGTTCCCTTGTAAGATATGTAAGGGAGACCATCTTACTCATTTGTGCCCTGGTATTCCAGTGGTACAAAGGATATGGTCCGAGTCTGAAGGTTCTTCTACCCCTGAATCTGTTATGGTTTCTCAACAGTCTCATCAACCATTGGTTGATGAAGTGGTTGAGCCAGTGAAATCTCTAGCTGATTCCACTCCTCTTTTGGGGGGTGAAGTGCCTAACAACAAAGTCTTCTTGATTTCTAGTACAGAGTCTTCTAGTCTAGGGGGCATTTTGGTCTCTTTGAATGTACCCCCTCCAAGTTCTAGGAGTGTCTCTTTTCATTAGGATAATCTTTTCGAGCCTCATCTTCCTTCCACTGCACCTTTCCAAATAAAGGTTAGAGTTAATTCCATAAACGTCTATCGATGTATGGTGGATGAAGGATCCTCTACAAGTATTATATCCTCCTTGACGTGGAAAGCTTTGGGTTGTCCAAAGTTGTTGATAACTGATAGCCAGTTGTTAGCCTATGATAGAAAACTTGGTGAATCTATGGGTGTTCTTCCTCAATTTCCTATTACTTTAGGTGGGAAGATTGTTTTTATCGATATGATGGTGTTTGATCGGCCTTTAGACTTTCATATGCTACTTGGGCATGATTTTGTCTAGGCTATGAATGTTGTGGTGTCTTCACTCTTTCGAGTGATGTGTTTTCCTCATAACGGAAATATTGTCACTATTGATTAGCTTGCATCTGATAACAACCCCCCAATTCGAATTTACTATAGAATACCCCTTGGTATGTTCCAAGTGTTCAAGTAGACTCTACCCGACCATGGGTGAACTATGTGGCATTGAATCCTCAATGTTCAATTGTTTCTGAGAAGGATCCTTCAAACTATTATTTCTCGGGACTTGGTCTCGGCAGTTGACTGAGTGATTTCTTCTATGGGGATATGGGACCCCTTAATTCCCTCTTTGGATCCTTCCAGTTCTCATGATTTCTTGGAATGATTTGCCTTCACAGGAAGAACTTTTTGAAGCCATGAGTTTTAACTACCAAAGGATTCCTTGGCCTAAGCCCCACAATGGGCTTGTCCTAGAGAACTACTATGCGTAAGCCACAAGGCTGCATGGTTCCCTGTACCATATTGTACATATAAGGTACACATTTTCAAGTTTTGCATTCCATAACACAAGCTTTTATCTGAAGTTTATATATGGGATGTATTAACTTCTTGTCTAGTGTTTGTAATTATGTCTACAGAACTTGGAAGATTCTCCATTGGACATTTTTATGGTTGATCCGCTCTGATAGGTATTGGTTCTCGAAACTGGCATATAGGTTAGGTTTTTCACCTACATTGTGCATTTATCAATTTCCTTTCCCTTTTTGGCCTTAGGATTGACCCCACCAAGATATGACGCAGAACTTTCTCATTGCTTAGAAGTGTCATAACTTGTATGGTAGAGCCTACCTTATCATGGGTGCCCTAGATAGTACCTAGTTGTCACTTGGCACCCATGCTGGACTTTTATTCTTAGGCTCGAGAGTCCTCTTTAGTCCCACCATGACTTGTGCATTGAAGCTTCATTCTCCTTCTTCTGTGCTATCTTTCTAGCTTTATACCCTAGAGGCTCCCACATGTTGGGTTGTACTACTGCATTGCATGTTGACTATTTGTACCTTTTTGCCTTAAGCCAGCTTGTAAAGACCCATTTAATATAAGCCTAAACTTTAAAAAATGAAAATAAGTTAAATTTTAATAAATAAATATAAAGTTTAAACTTTATAATATATATATAATTTTAAAATTCATTTTATTAAAGTATATAATAAAGAAATAACCTAAAAATAAACTTTATAAATAAATATGAAAGATTTGAATTATATAAAAGGGGACATAACATTTCATAAAGGTCATTAACTCATAAAACAATGAAACCTCATGCACGGTCGACAGCAACCAAATCCGATCAGAAAATATCTAAGGAGACATGCATGCCGGGAGGTGTCGAGAGCTGCAACAGTAGTGGCCGAAGTCTGGAAGGCGGCCACCGCCAACCTTGATATAAAACCACTGGACTGAGCCGAGGAAGGGAGGCAGAAAACTGAGAGGAGGACAGAGGGCAGAGGAAGATCGAGAACAGGAACGAGAGCAGCTTTGATTGACTTGAGGTTCTGGGCACGGGGGCAGTAAGCTTCACAGAAGCTTGCTGGATTGGCTGGGAGGAATTGGTTTCCCAGTAATCGAATCAGCTTCAATAGGAGGACAGGAGAACAGGAGCAGACAGCAAAATCAATCGACAGCAGTCCAGGTAGGTTTTCATTATTTTTACGGTTCTGTAATTCAGTTTTCCGTTCTTGTATTTTCAGTTCTACCCTTAGTTGAATTCGCATACAACAATAGTTACCACAGCTCGATTGGGATGCCTCCATTTGAAGCTTTACACGGCCGACCTTGCAGGACACCGTTAAGCTGGGACAGGTTAGAAGATCGAGTGATAATAGGACCTGAATTAATCCATGAAATGGAAGCGCAGGTAAGGCAAATTAGGCAACGATTAAAGGAAGCTCAAGATAGACAGAAGAGTTATGCTGACGCTCACAGAACTGATAGGAGGTATGAAGTAGGGGATCAGGTTTTCATCTGCATCAAGCCAAATAAAAGTACTATTCGATTCGGGAAAGGGACAAAGTTATCGCCCAGATTTATTGGGCCATTTAAAGTCGTGGAAAGCGTGGGACCTGTTGCCTATCGTCTTGTCCTGCCACCTCACCTGCATAAAATTCATAATGTATTTCATGTTTCTGTATTAAGACATTATATAGCTGATCTATCTCATAACCTTCAATGGAAGGAATTGCAGGTGTCGGACGAGGGAGTAATATTGGTCGAACCTTTACGTATTTTGGAACGTAGGGTTCGACAGCTCAGGAACCGCCTGGTGGACCAAGTTAAGGTCCAATGGGACAAGTATAGTCTTGGATCCGCAGCTTGGGAAAATACAGAGGACATATGTCAAAGATACCCTAGACTATGTCAATTTTGAAGGACATTAAACTATGTTTTGTATATATTTTACTTCACTGCAATCAGAGGCCCCGGACCATTTTGAATGATTATAAATAAACGTGGAATTTTGTGACATAACATATGTTTAAACTTCTGCTTGTACATGGATTCCAAAACGATATATGTGGTTCATTTTATTAAAAGTATAGTTTCCAAAGGAAAGTTAAGCCAGTTAAAAGGTTTTTACTTCTAAATGGAAATTTAGATATTGTAAATTGCTTTATTTTTACATGTCAAATATGATCAATAGAACTCAGGAAATAACTACATTTTAGATGAAATTCAAAAAGACATGCATAGAAAATGGTAAAATATGTTAAACTAAATAATACATGAGTTGTTTTGAATATGTTGATGCACATTTTCCCGAATGCATGAGTGGGTGTATAATTGCAGGTAAAGTAAAGTGATTCGATTACTGGAAAACCACGTGATGACAGAACCTCAGAACAATTAAATCTTCCAAGTGATTTTCTTGAAAATAGGGTGCTTCACCCCTAAGTTCTACTGGGAGGGGTGGAGGTGTTGCCCACCGTTTATCCTCCAAACCCTGGAGTCATGGGAGGACTGTGCGAGTCACGCTCCCCTCGACGTGTGATGATGACTACCAGATGCCCACTGGGAATCAGGTCGGTATAACTGACGCTGTCACCTTAGAGTTTATGCATGGTTGGGACAGTAAAACTGACGTCATGGCATACTCTAGTAGAGGACGGATAGGATGGGAGTGGAAGAGATTAGGAAGGATAGGTTGATTTTAGAATAGCTTGGGAACTTGGATGGAGCAGGATATGTCCATTAAAACCCTAAACCTAAAACTCTAACTTTGGGACGAAGTTTTCCGAAGGGGGAGTGTATGTAACGACCCATTTAATATAAGCCTAAACTTTAAAAAATGAAAATAAGTTAAATTATAAAATAAATATAAAGTTTAAACTTATAATATATATATATAATTTAAAATTCATTTTATTAAAGTATATAATAAAGAAATAAACCTAAAAATAAACTTTATAAATAAATATGAAAGATTTGAATTATATAAAAGGGGACATAACATTTCATAAAGGTCATTAACTCATAAAACAATGAAACCTCATGCATGGTCGACAGCAACCAAATCCGATCAGAAAATATCTAAGGAGATATGCATGTCGGGAGGTGTCGAGAGCTGCAACAGCGGTGGCTGAAGGCTGGAAGGCGGCCACCGCCAACCTTAATATAAAACCACTGGACTGAGCCGAGGAAGGGGGGCAGAAAACTGAGAGGAGGACAGAGGGCAGAGAAAGATCGAGAACAGGAACGAGAGCAGCTTTGATTGACCTGAGGTTCTGGGCACGGGGGCAGTAAGCTTCACAGAAGCTTACTGGATTGGCTGGGAGGAATTGGTTTCCCAGTAATCAAATCAGCTTCAATAGGAGGACAGGAGAACAGGAGCAGACAGCAAAATCAGTCAACAGCAGTCCAGGTAGGTTTTCATTATTTTTACGGTTCTGTAATTCAGTTTTCGGTTCTTGTATTTTCAGTTTTTTTTGGTCTTTACACAGCTTCACTTGGACTCGTGTATAAGCCACTTTTTGACCATGTCTTTTTGCAAAATCAACCTTGTAATCACTAAGCCTCTGCAACTTGACACCTTTACTCGTGGAAAGAACATTCCTTTGAGTGTCATTGACCAGTTTCGTTACCTTGCATTGAGCATAGGAATGTTCCCCTCCCAAAAACTAGCGCATCTATGTTTGGACACTCGTTCTTTCCATTGTACCATAGGTATTCTTTTATTCTTTTTCAGGCTTTCTAAATATGAAAAAGACAAAAAATTAAATATTTCAAGAGAGCAAGAACGGGACATTACTTCCATGATTGATGACAGCTAGAGTCAGTTGTGTCGTCCTTGAACAAGGCACTCAAAATTAAGTCTTTCCTCCATTGGGATGGGCTTTAGTTTGACTTAGGAGAGTCTTAACCTTGTTATTGAATCAGTACTCCTCCGGGTTGTTAACTCTTCCAATCATATGGAGAGTTTGTTTGTGCCTCTTGCATGACAAACTTATACAAAGTTATCATACGCTGCCATATTGTTACATTTGAGTTGTGCTTTTGTTCAAGGGAAGTAAACTTGAGTCGGCCTTTCTATGGTGTCTCTTAACTTATTTTCAGTCGGCCATCCCTAGTTGTCAAAGTCATGTTCACTATCACATCAGCTATTTGGTCCTTTGCTCACGCTGGTTTGAGAAGGTCTCCATTGACTTCTTGCTGGTGGCTCTTGCTCTTATCGACTACGACAAATTACTCTAAGAGTAGACCTAGAGCCGCACAATGGCCCTATTTTCATTATTGATAGGTCACCTTGTGCTCAACATCGATCAGTATCATGGGTCTTTGACTAAGTGGTTGCCCTTGTGTTCGACGTCAGCTTTCATTATCACATTGGGATTCGTGCAGTACATTGGTTTCCATTTGAAACTATTGGTGGATTTCTCGCCTCTGTGTCAATTTTCATTATTGATTGGGTCAGAGGGTTTCTATCGTGCGCTAGCTACATCTTGTGTACGCCAGAAACGTGCTTTGTTTTGGTTACTTCATCTTGCTTCGTTCGATTCCTTCCACATTATTGGCCTCTAGTTACACACGCGTTGGATTGATGAACAATGCCTTAATGCCTTCCTTCCAGCAGATCTTTTCCCATCGACTTCAACTCATTGCTCTGGGAACAAGGTCTAGAGTCCATTTGGCAGTACCTTAGGGTTTGCAGTCATTAGTGGCAGACTCCTTTGCTATCAATAGTGGGAAAACATAATTGTCTCCTAATTGATAGATTCTTCCAAGTGTTCGACTTCAGCTCATTTATTCACACTTGTTAGATTGTACTAGGTACCTTGGTTCTCATCATCATTATCGGTGAGTAGTCTCGCGTTTGTTAACAGTATACATCAATGACTGGTAATCAAACAATTTCTCACATGGTCGGCTTCAGATCATTTATTCCCATTGTGTAGAAATGTACCATGGCGATCAGCGAAGGCCTCGGGTTTGCATCAACATTTGTTGGTTCACTTTCCAGTCCCTCCTGTTTATGCCAGTGACACCATCTACCTTATATGTTGCAGTTCATTACAGCGACATCCTACATGTTGGCATCTGAGTTGCGTGCAGTATCATTCGCTCCATTATTTGACTTGGATCAACTTTATGACTTCAGTGATAAGCTTTCTACTTCAACATCATTGATCAGTTCTTTATATGTGATATTATGACATGTACTTCTATGGATATGGTCGGATGATCCACTATGTATTTTCAGTTCTTTGATACTTGTATACATATTGGATCTGCTTTTATATTTGATATGCAGACATGATTTATTATCTCTAAGCATGGGTATGCCCGCCTCACACATTAACTTTCTTTCTGATCTCTTCCACTGGCTTGGCAGGTTGAAATCTAGTGAACTCCTCTTAGGTCTTGGCATGATTCCTTCTATACACTTAATACATTTTGGTCATCATGTACCCCCTTTGACCTCATATATTAGGGGGCATCTGTTACAATACCATTTACCACCCTTGGTAGATTTGATGCTCTGTGATATGGCCTAGGGCAACCCTTCCCTTCCACACTTGGTCCAAATTCTAAAAAACAATGTTTTAAATCCCATATGCTATTTTGCCCTGTATCAAGTGTGTGTACACACGAGTTAGTCTATAACCAACCAGTGTATATGTGTTAAAACATTAAAAAATATATAATCTCCTTTAATTCGGGCGGAGTTTACGGGTTTTACTGTTACTCACCTATTATAGCCCGTCGCCCAATTGTTTCCCAACTGAAAAAACTAATTTGGAGAAGTATAAATAAACCTCCATGGGAAGGCCTATGGGAGGAGAAAATATTAGATATTGATATTATAGTTGATTACATCCCTGATCAAGTCTGAAGGAATCCCTATGCCTTTTGTTGATTTGGGGTAGCATCGGATGTGCTCTAGCCACGAAATTTGGTGGAGAGGTTGGGGCACATGAGATCTCCAATACCCAGAAAGGGTTTGGGTAGATTCTAAACAAATCAAGAGATATTAAAATAATTATTATTTTTAATGGAGTCCCTAAGTCTAAACTTAGGGAAAATAAAATATTAATGTGTATTAAGATGAATCTGTGTTAGAGTGGTCCAAAAGACATGGATCAAACCAGATCTAATCTTAGTCGTTGATTAGGGACTTAATCTCGGTCGTTGAGATGTCAACAGGAAAAGTATAAGAGGAGGCTTGAGGGTCACTTGGAGAACACACTAGATGATCAGTTATTTTATTCTCTAGAGCGGGGTTTGCTAAGTGAGATAGAATCAGTGATCAGGAGAGCAACTAAGGGGCATTGAGTACAGAGAAACAAAGAAGGCAGAGATTGTGCCAAGAGAGCAGCGCAACAGCCAAGGAGAGTGACGCAGAGCCAACAAGGGCTCATATAGGGCCACGCAAAGGCAGCCAAGTGTTGCGTAGAGCACCAGAGAGGCCAGCATGTCTAACGCAAAGGCCCAGAAAGCTGACGCAAAGCCTCCTGGGGTTGACGCAGGGCCAATGTGAGATAGAGAGGGGATGACGCAATCCAGATTGGGCAGACGCTGGGGTTGCAGAACAGTTTTGTGCAGAAGTGTTGCCGGAAGGATTTTCCAAGGTTTCAGCCAGGAGATTTTTCTCAAACTGTGAGGTATAGCTGCTAAAGAAATTCTCTGTTGGGTAGGCCAGTTTCGGCACCCAGATTGTACTCTAATATTGCTTAATAAGAAAACCCTCAGATAGCTACACCAGTTTTCCTGCATTGGGTTTTTCTGAGGACATTGGTACAAAAACAATGGTGTCATGTGATGTGTTTGTTCTTATTTCATTTAGTTGTTGATCTGTAATATGTTGAGCATGCACTGGTGTTTATTTTCAGTATTTACTTTGTAAATAACTTGTTAAAGAAAAATAACAAGTAGGTAGGAATAAATGAGAAAATGTGCATGAAGGGTTTCTAAACTAAGTAAACTTAGAAACTTCAACACCTTCTGCACTCCCAAGTCATAGGAAACCTTTGTTTCCTTCTTGAAATGTCCATCATCCCTTCATGACATCCTTGTGTATACTTATGAAGGAGGATTGTTGAGGCCTGGGCAGGACGGATCCGGAGGACGGTTTCGCTTGGAGTCGACGGACGACTCAAGTTGTAGTTCTTCTGTATTTTCTTTAACTTACATTAATAAAGAGGCGTTGTCTTGTTCCTGATTTTTATGGTCTTTATGCATTAATCTATGTTATGATTTGCTTATAAAATCTCGTGTTAATGCTTATTTGCTTACATGCTTATATGACCTAACACTTATATCATGAACATGCTTTGTATTACTGTTGTTGTATATGCTTTGCTTGAACGAATTGTAGGTTTTACGGCATTGGAAGAAGCAGAGGGTTTAGATCCTATGGGAACAACCTCAAATGTAGGACCTCTAGGTAATACCTCTTCTTC
Organism: Pinus taeda; assembly: GCA_000404065.3. Classification (NCBI taxonomy): domain Eukaryota; kingdom Viridiplantae; phylum Streptophyta; class Pinopsida; order Pinales; family Pinaceae; genus Pinus; species Pinus taeda. The sequence goes on from APFE030741275.1 coordinate 81,523, forward strand.
CTACTTCAGTAGTTTAAGAATTAGGACTGCCTATTTATATGTCTCTTTATGCTGTATGCCCTTCGCTCTGTTGGGGTTCTCAACCCGATACCCTAGGGTGATTCTACCCGTAACAACTGCAGCACCAGTTTTCCCGCATTGGGTTTTTCCGGGTACATTTGTCCAAACATAGTTGTGTCAAATTTTATGTGTGTGCTAGAATTTCTCAGTTCCTTTTTTTCTTCTGTGGTATTTTATTTGGTGAAGAAATTGAAATGAGAATATTTCATTATTTTGTCGTCAACAAAATAAACTGCATAATTAATTTATCAATTAGAAGAAATATTTCTAGTCGCTGCATTTCAAAGAATTTTCACATGGTATCAAAGCATATTTGACAGATAGGAGGCTTAGAGTCAGATGAAGAAAATTTTGTAGTTCAAATGGAGTAGCAAGCCGAAATTTTCTAGGACTGCGCAATGCCTAGCCAGGTAGTGTGAATTTCTAGACAAGGGTTGAATTTTCTAGTTTCAGGTGTCAGATAAATTCGATTTGTCCGCGGAAGCAATTCCAATAGGCAGAGGGAGCCACAACTCAATAATTTTGCGGAGCAGATTTCTTGTCTAGGCACAAACGATTTTCAATAGTTTGCTAAAGTAGATTCAGTGCCAAGTGGAGGATAAAATGCACACATAGAGGGAGTTTCTCTCAAAGGGTTTCTAGGTTCAGAAATCAAAAATTTCTGGTTTGCAGTAGGCAATAGAAACAAGCATATTTTCTCACTCCAGGAAGAAGTGTGAGTAGTAGTGCTAGAGGCCACATAGGAAAGGGAGGAGATTCCTATTTATTTTCCAGTTTTTGAGTTTCGCAAATTTTGCAGCTTTCCAGAGGTGGTCATATGAGATTGCTAGAGGAAGTTGTCCAAGCTAGCCAAAATGAAAATCTGGGTAGGAGATCGACTTTGAGTTTTTGGAGCAAGTGCGAGTTGGAAAACGAAAAAGGGTCCTAGCCAGGTACTAGGCTTGAAAGGAGATAATGGAGCACCAGATCGAGGTGGAGGTGGAACTTGATACTTTAGTGTCAAGATGGGCAGGGTTCAGTGTAGATGCAACAAGGTGATCAATTAAATCAAATCCAATTGTTACAGTAGGACCATCCCCTTGCTATAGGGGCCCATAGTATCATAGTAGCAGATTCAGTGTCAGTAGACGCAACTAGTCATTCAAATGAGAGTTGCAGTCAATACACGTGAGACAGTTGCAAAGCTAGATGCAGTGACAGGTAGTGTGAATTGCCCAATTGCAGGATGTAGGTACAGTTCCAGCGAGAAGATTCCCAGCGTAGAGATACAAAGTCAAGTTTCCAGTACAGGAAGACAGTGCGAGTTGCCAAGAGGGAGCAGAGAGATTTCCCACAGGGAGATCGAGACTTAGAGGGAGTCTAGCTTTAGAGGGAGCAACCCTATAGAAGCTATTGCTTCAGGATCTAAGGGGATCAAACTCATTAATGCAGTAGCTGCAGCAGGAGCGCAGAGATAGCAGCAGAGCAGTAGCAGCAACAATATGAGTAGATCAGAGCCCAGAGTTGCGCAAAGATTTGGCCAAGGTCTTTCCAGGTAAGCATCAGATGGTGTTTCGTCATGGATCATTACCCTTGCTACAGGGGCCGACAATATTCAATAGCAGGTTGGATCAGTGTCAGTTGGTACAGTCAGTTCTAGAGTGACAGTTGCAAACTAGTTGCAGTCAGGTGCTAATGAGCACAGGGCAGTGTCGATAGTAGTGCAGGAGGCACAACGCAAAGTCAGCAATAGTGCAAATTTCCCATTAGAAAGTGCAGAGGCTAGTAGCATTCAGAGACTCAAGAGAAGTATGCAACACAAAGGCACAGTTGATTCAGTATTTTGGATGCTTCTCAGTTGCAGTAGTTGCAACAACAATGACAGTGAATGTTAGATGGATCACAGTGCATATGCAAGTTGGCAAAAATGCAAGATGTACAGTGCAATGTCAACAACAGCGCAGATGCAGCGTTGTTTATGTTGATTTTCGGTAACATCGAATGTCCTCTAGCCATGAAAACCAATGGAGAGGCTAAAGCACATGAGATCTCCAAGACTCGGAAATCATTTGGAGAAATTCCACCCGGATGAAGAGATATTAAAATAATTAAAATTTTTAATGGGGTTCCTAAGACTAAACTTAAGAAAATTAAAATATTAATGTGTATTAATATAATATGGGTGAGGCAGTTCTAAATAACGAGGATCAAGCTAGATCTAATCTTAGTCGTTGATTAGGGACTTAATCTCGCCTGTTGAATCATCAACAAAAAAGAATAAGAGGAGGCTTGAGGGTCAATTGGAGACAAACCAAGAGAGATCAAGAATTCGATTTTCTAGGGCAGGGTTTGCTGAGGAAATCGAGTGAGTGATTAGTTGTAGCGAGGGGCAATTCAGCAAGAGGATTTCGATCCAAGGCTGAAGGATACATATCAGAGAGGCAGCAGAGTGCCGGAAGAGGTAGCACAGAGCCGGGTTGATGCAGAGGCTACGAAGGCCAGCATAGAGGACGTAGAGGACCAAAGGAGCTGATGCAGAGGCCGAAGAGGCTGACGTGAAAGACGCAGAGGACTTCAGAGGCTGCTTTGAGGTGATTCAATGGGACACACTAAGAGCTAATTAGCTGACACAAAGTCAAAGAGGGTGACGCAGGTCAGAAGGGGGTGATGCAGTTCCAGAGAAGTGTGTGGAGTAGCTTTTGTTGTCCAACATAAGGAACATCCGGAGCCACTGTAGGATTGTTCATTCGATTGCTGATCAATTGGAATATTTGTCTATGGATAGAGGTATTGCTACCAAGGATATTCTCTAAAGGGTGAGCCATTTCTGGCACCCTAGTTGTATTCAGAATCTACTTAATAATAAAACCCTCTATATGTTGCACTAGTTTTCCCGCATTGGGTTATTTCGGGGACGATTGTCCAAAAATAATGGTGTCCCTTGTGTTGTCTCAGTTTATTTCAGTTGTTGATCTGTATATTTGTGAAGGTTGCATTTGTGTTCACTTCGATATTTATGCATTTAAATAACTTGTTAACCAGTAGGAGATAGTAAACTAGAAAATGCAGTAGGGGTTTCTGATGTGTTAGATTTAGGGATTTTCACATGGTATCAGAGGGATTGCAAATCAAGGAGGATTGAAGACACCAACAAAAGAAATTTGAGGATTTGCAGCAGAGAAGCAGTTGTCCCGAGAGACAATGTTGTTCTAGCATTGAAGAGGCAAGAGGAGTAACGCAATGCTAAGAGGGTGACGTAGAGCCTGCATCAACATTCTGAGCTAGGAGAAGAGCCAGCGCAGAGGTAGAAGGGGGGGCAGATCAAGCCTACGTAGTGCCCAATCATCTTTCTCAGCCAGGAAGGATTGACGTTGAGGCTAGGGGTCGCTAATCCAGCTCTCATTGTGATTGCGCAGAGCCAGAAGGGCTCATATTCTTCAGTTGTCGGGGCTAAGGGAGTTGTGTAGATTGTGATTTGAGGAGCTGATGGGACGTTGTTTCTGTTTGTGCGGAACATTGTCTAAGGAGACGGAACTAAGGTAGAGGGAAGCACTACCTCGACAGATTTCTAGCCAAGAAATCCAGATCCGAGTTGTATCAGCAAAGGGGGATTGGAGAGGAGTGATTCGACAGTTGGCAGATTTCTAGGAGGGAAGTTGAGACTCAAAGGGAGTCTAGAAGAAGAGCAGAGATGGCAGTGAACAGATTGAGGGATCAGGACAGAATGTAAAAGGCTTATGATTTTGTCATCTGGAAGGCCAAGATCTTGGTAATCCTAGATAAACATCACATCAAGGACTATGCCTTGAAAACCGTAGCTGTCCCAGTTGACCCGAATGCAAATGAGAAGTATGAGGAAGCCATGGCAAAGGCGAAATGCATGATCCTAGATGGGCTCAACGATCATGTTGTACCACATATTGTTGAGAAGAACACAGCAAATGAGATGTGGCTGATGTTGACCACCTTATACCAAGGCTCTTCCGTGAAGCGAAAGATATTATTGGAGAATCAGCTGAGGTCATATCAGATGCAGAAAGGAGAGGAGATAGATCACTACATCCTCAAGTTGCAAGGAATTCGTGACCAACTTACTTCCGTGGGGTCTACACTGGATCCAGAGTTTATGGTCAGGACTTCTCTGAATGTAGTCTCTAAGGACTAGGAGACATTTGTCCAAAGCATTTTGCAGAGCCACTCTCCCCAGTTGGGAAGAGATGTGCGTAGCTCTTCAACAGGAAGAGATTAAGAGGTTGAACAAGGCAGGGAGTAGTGGTAAGGGAGTTCGAGTCAAGAAAGAGGAGAAGGATGCGGCTCTAGCATCTGCAGGACAACAAGGGAAGAGAAAGAAGAAGGACATCTCCAAGGTCAAGTGCTTCAACTGTGGGGAGCTGGGACATTATGCATCTCAGTGCCCCAGGAAGAGAAGCAAGGGAGAAGCTTCTGACTCAAAGGTAGCTCCAGTAAAGGCGGAGAAGGATGTTGAGACTAATGACGATTGTACCATGACTGCTCATGCGCCTCTAGAGAAGAGGTGGGGAGACATCTATTTGTAGTGATGAGGACTACATGTGAGGGCAAGATCCTTGAGGTGCCCAAACTTTTGGATCACATCCAGCTACAGGAGCCCTTAATGACAGTAGCATCATGACAGGTGTTGGGTGGAGCAAGGTGTGATGGAGCGGCAAGGCAGTGCTAGAGTGCAGAATCCTGTAGCAGCGCAGTGGAGGTTGCAGCGGTGCAAGAGGCACAGAGGTGTTTGCAGTAGCGCAGTGGCAGCAGAGAGAGCACATGATAGTAGCAGAGGTAGCTTCAGCATCACGAGGCGTCCAGATTGACCAGGATGTCAGTGTTTGGGTGAAGTTAGTTACTTAATTCTCGGTAACAGAGTTGCATTGCAGCAGTTAGCACTGGCAGTGCTATGGGCAGCGTGATGCACCATGTTGAGAGGGAGTCGTAGTACAGATGTGGTAGTGTCACGGGAACTAGCACAGGAAGCAGTAGTGCAAGGGATGTTAGGCAGCAGGCCAAGCATCAGCACATGTACCGATGCAGAAGATTACTGTGATGTTTCTATGGTGAAGCATTACTAGAGCACATTCCTCGCTAAGAGGGAGTGTTGGTTTTTGGTAGCATCAGATGTGATTTAGCCATGAAAACTGGTGGAGAGGCTAAAACACATGAGATCTCCAAGACTCAAAAATTGTTTGAAGAAAATTCCACCCGGATGAGAAGATATTAAAATTATTAATATTTTTAATGGGGTTCCTAAGTCTAAACTTAGGAAAATTAAAATATTAATGTGTATTAATATAATATGGGTAAGAAAGTTCTAAATAATGAGGATCAAGCTAGATCTAATCTTAGTCGTTGAATAGGGACTTAATCTTAACCGTTGAATCATCAACAACAAAAGTATAAGAGGAGGCTTGAGGGTCAGTTGGAGACATACCAAGAGAGATCAACAATTCAATTTTCTGGGACAAGGTTTGCTGAGGAAATCGAGTGGGTGATCAATTGCAGCGAGGGGTAGTTCAACAAGAGGATTTCGATCCAAGGCTGAAGGATACATATCAGAGAGGCAGAAAAGTGCCGGAAGTGGTAGCGCAGAGCCTAGGAGGGTGACGTAGAGGAAGTAGTGTGTCGGAAGAGGTAGCGCAGAGCCTAGGAGGGCAACGCAGAGGCAGTGTTGACCACTATGTGTCAATGACCCATAACAGTACACCCCCTTTTTCGCAAAAGGGATAGCGCCTAATCGATGTGTTCCTGCCATCCAACTATCATCATCAGTCTGAGGATCATCTAATAATGTAAACTCAGTGTGCATGTGTATAATGTAAATAATCTCAGCTGATCCATGTCGTGTATGTAATCACCTAGGTAAACCTACTTTTCTGGTGACAATCTATATTTCGGGAGGTTTTTTGTCTCACCAATCCATTCTCGGATGGTCGGCAGAGTTTTCCTTCAGCCTTACCCCAAAGCCGGAATGGATTTTGTCACTAGGATCTTAGGGGAGTCCTAGTGTTCTAGATCAAGTCTATGTAAAAGTGATTTGGGAATAATCCTAACTATTTGGTTAGGTTATTTTATTACAAATTGTTTGATCTACTAGATTATATTTGTGTTGCAGAACTGGGTAATCTGTGAGGGTCTTTTGTAAATGGGATTTTCCCCTTGTGATGTAAAAAATGTAAAAATCATGATGTAAAGTTTCTCGAGGGTTAGAAAAATAATCTATCCCCTCATAGGTTAATTAATTAAATTTTCTGGCCAAAATTAATTAAAATCTTAAGCCAAAAACTTGATTAATTCTAGGTCCTAAGTGAATTTAAAATTTCCAAAGGCAAAATTCGTGGGTCGTTTAAAAAAATTAAATTTTAAGAGGTTCAAGGACTAAGGTTAATTGATTATTTTGCTAAATTTTATGCCTTTGGTCCCTAGGGTTAAGTCAAAGTCAAAAGTTTGAGGAAATTAATTCAAAAATTTAATTTTTGAATTAATTAAAATGCATTTAATTGAAAAAATTGAAATTTCCTCAATATTTAAAATTACAACAAATCGCCCGAATGCGGGTGTTTAAAAGCGTTGGTACAACGCAGCAAATTGGGGTTCGCAAGTGGCGCGGCCACCTAGTCACCCACGCTTCCACCCGGAAGATTACCACTGACATTAATGGCATTTTAATGCAGTGTGCGGGCCAAGGAAACCTCAATCTAGTTCTTAATATGGCATATTCAGACCGCCTTCCCCCTGTTTCACCTCCTCTAAGCTGCAATTGTCTCCCTGTTGCTGCAGAGCCAGGTTGCGCACACCAACGGGGAGACGATGCCAAATTCTTTGTTGTATTGAGATGGTAGATGGTGCCCATTTCTCGCAGAGTCTCCTTTGTTGCCTTCGAACTGATGCTTCGACCTTGAATCTTGGTTCTAAACAGCAGATACCTGGTCCTCCTAATCCCACTGGCCATTCAATCCCTGGCACTACTACTCGTCCTCGTCTGCCCAATTTTGACCAAGTGAACATGCCTCGTCTATGTCACCAGATGCGCTGCAGGAGGGGAAGCTGAAGAGGAAGAGCAATTCACCGACCCTCCCTGTCCCTCTTTGACTCGACCCTGTCAGACTCTTTCTCCCCCTCGACGACAGCTCATTTCACGGGAGGTTATCCAACCACCCGCAGTGGTCAAGGGTGAGCTCAGTCGGCAGGTTTTCACCGTGTTGAAGATGCTCCAACGTATCCTGTTGCCTCTGTCCCGTCCTTGCAACCCAGTCACTCTGCCAAATTCCAGTTCCGCTGCACGTTGGAGCGCCCTTGCATAATTGCATCCATTTTAGTAGATTTTAGAGAGGAGCCTCAAAGTTCTGAAGTCTTGGCTCGCAGCTTTCAAGAGAGGACTAACACCAGCAAAAGAAAAGCCCCTGTCAGCAGCTCAGGGACATATAGAAACCATGAAGAAGCTCTAGACCGCTCAGGCACAGTTCAGGGACGCAATAAGTCAGGCGCTTCAAGATTGTGGAAGCAACGTCGAGAGATCAACAGGACGAGGAAGATGACATGGAGGTGTACAGGTGTCTGATAGTGGAAGAACCTCTTCCTACTACTAACACCTAGCTGGCCAAAGTTTTTTCAGGTTTTGGGTTCCCAGCTCCTATCCTTAGGGGTCTATTATGTTGTCTCCTTTATGCTTTTGTTGTTAATTTTGATGTTTGTTCGACAAACTATATTACTCTGGCATTACAGGCTACTAACTCTGTGTGGGCAGCAAACACTTCTAGTTTTTGGATTGGTTTCCCTGGTGCAGGCAGTCACTTTTAGTTATTGGTTGTTAAACATGTCATAATCTAAGGCTTGCTCTGCTGAGGTTGGTGCCTCCTTGTACCATTTTTGTTACATTAAAAGAATTAGTCTTATTTAGACTAAAAAAAAAAAAAAAATTTGACGGATGAGATTAAAAGAAATTTTGATCCTTATCAACAGTCGAGATAGCTTTGACAAGGATCACTCGAACTAGCTGTTGAAGGATCTATCTTTAAATAAGAGGTCATTTGTTAGTTACTGTCATCCGATCTTTGGATCGTGCACTAAGCGAAAAGATCTCTTGTAATCTTTTTCTGAGTAATAAAGAAAGACTTTGGGGTTAATTTCTGCTAGTGTTACTCTTCGTGGAAATGCTTTGAGATGTGTCATTTTCATGTACGAATTCCTTTTTAGCCATTGATGTAGCTTTCTGAAGAGTGATTTGAGTACAAGTATCTTGCTCGGTCATTGGGGTTTGAATGATAATTTAAGTTTTGAATATAATAATAGGTATCTCTATTGAATTTGAATTTTATTATCATTTTCTCGCTCTATGTTGATGGTTAAATTGAGTTTTGCAGGAAAGTCTTGATTTTTTAGATCATCGGGCATTCGGGGAAGTTCTCAATTGAACCAACCAACTCTCGATCTGTGTTTTCTGAAGAACCCAGCTTAAATTTGATCCCGGGCTTATCATAAGATATTTTTTATGGGTGATGCATGAAGGGTTTCGAGCTCGGTACCTCCTTTAAAAAATTCAAAAAAAAAAAAATTGTGCTAAATCGTTAAATCTCGCTGTTGAGAGCCTCAGATCATCAGATCTAGGAGCAGAGTCAGACTCACACTCCCTAGATATGATAGATCTGTTATTTCTGTACATAGATATGTAATTTTCTCCAGTTTTCTAACTTGGGTTTTTTCTGGGTTTTAGTTTTTTGGGTTATTGTATATATCGTTTGGGTGTTTCTTGTTGTCCTGTAGCTGCAGATTTGAAGCTAAAAGTTGTGCAGAGTCCAGATCTAAGCCCTGGAGAGTAAGATCTAGATCTCTGGCAGTCGATCAACATCATTTTTGGCAGGGATTTTGTCCAGAGATTTTGCAATCCAAGATTTCTAATTTTTTTTTTTAAATCTGGAAATTTTATGAGGGTTTCAAAGAAATCGGAAGCAAAGCGACTTCAAAATTTAATTAAGATTTCTAGGGAAAAATTTAGAGGTTCTGGGGGATTTCTGGGCCACAATTTTGCAGGTTGATTGGTTGCCTAGTTTTTTTCTGAGCAGAAAATTTTCGAATTTGTTTTTACTATTGTTTTCTGGAGAATTTCGAAATTATTTTTATTTTAAGAGTTTTAAATCTGAAATTTTTTATGAGATTTGGAAAATCTTGGGTTTCTTCCTGTGTTTTTTTGTTGTAGCGGTGACCTTTCCAAACCCTCATTCAGTTGCCCACTATTTTTGTAGCTGCTAAACCTGCAAAAGAAAATAAAATTCTTAGCTATTCCCTCCATTTCTTCTCTACTCTGCCCGCAAAACAAATCTCAAACCCTCGTTGGCAGCTATACCCCCATATCCCTGCGTTTTCCCTTCTCTATCCGCGACTCTTCTCTTCATTCCCTCACTTGCTCATCCCTATACACTGTTCTCCTTACACTCATCAACCCTCGCTTGTAGCCACGCTTAAACTGCAAACAACAAACATCTCTACTCTTTTCTGCTGCCCGAAATCCTCACGCTGCTCTCAAGCCCTGAAAATAAAAAAAATTTAAAAAAAGGGAGAGGCCCGCAGTCTAATTCGCATTGTCCATCGTTCATACTCCTCCCAGCTCTTTCAACGCATGAGCTTCCCTCACCTAGCCGCAGTCTTGCTCCACCTGTGGATCCCTTCAAACCCTCATAGCTCCCTCCTCCATTCCGTTGTTCCTAACCCTTGCTATCGCTTCACTTATCTGCTGCTACAGTCCTCTTTCTCTACTATCCCCGCGTCTATCCCTTAGCTTAGGCCTCTCCAGGTGAGTTGCCCTACCTTTGCTGACCTGCGTAATCAAGCCCTCAATCTCCCCTCATAGCTCCTTTCTAAATTGATCTACAAAATCTCGATGTGGGACCTGCATAATACAACACCAAAAAAAAAAACAATACACTTTTGATATTTTTTTTTTTGTTTATATGTCCTTTTTAGTGTTAGGGTTAGTTCATTCGATTTCATTTTGTTTATATTCATTGGTTAATTTTAGTTTCATTAAACTTTAACTTAGGTTAGCATATGTACATATTTTTTAGTTTCATTAATCTTCAATGTTACCAGACTCGGAATCAGCAAGAAATCGGCAAGGCAAAAGAGCGAAGAGTTTTAATCGGATCGGGAAAAAATCAGCAAAAAAAATCAACCAAAAATCGTTGAATTCATTAAATAAAAATATACACATATATTGAATTAAAAAAACCATTTTTCATTAATATTGGGTAAAGGCATGTCCAAACAATGCATAATATCAATAGATGTCCAAAATATCATGAATAAATATCTCATATATGTTATGAGTCCAAACATGATCCAAAGCACTGAGTCTTGAGTCCTTAGAAGCATATGCTTCTAAAAGTTTACAAAACACTGCATACTAATCAGAAAAAAATCAGCAACTAAGAGTCTAAGACTCTTAAGAGTGAGATCTAGAAGCGATTCCTTCCACTCCTTTGCTTGCTTGACTCTCAAATTTCTCCAAGTCATGAAGGCTTAAAAGAGGAGGCTCATCTAATTGAACCCAGTCTGCTGCATTTGTAGCTTGCAAATCTATCTCTTCAAGGTCGATTGGTGAATGATCCATACCTTTCATTATCATGAGACATTGAAATGTGAATTAAAGTTTCACTTTGAAGTTTGAAGTTTGAAGTTTGAAGTTTGAACTTTAAAGTACGAACTAGATTATGAAACCTTTAAATTCAAGCTCTCGAATCTCACCTTGTATTTGTTTGTTGCGAAGTCGTAAATTTTAATGGACAAATACAAGGTCATTCAAGTGTTTTTGTGTCAATCGGTTGCGCTTCTTAGAATGTATTTTCTCAAACATGCTCCAGTTGCGTTCACAACTTGAAGCACTGCATACTTGGTTTAAGATTCGAATGGCAAATCTCTTCAAATCTAGTGTATCACTACCAAAGTTTTGCCACCAAAGACCTAGCAAGTGGTAAGGGTTTGTGAGTAGAAGTACTAAATTAGTAAATAGTAAAAATTTAAAAAGAAAAGAAAATTTAATAAAACATTTAACATACAAAATAAAGTTTAAAAAAATTTAATGAATTGATGAAGCCTTCAAGCTGGGTACCTGGCAACATCTTAGACCTTTGTCTTATAACACTGGTATAGGCAAACAATTTAGATGGTGCCCTATAATCTTGTAGTTGGGAAAAGACACGACTTTGTTGTTCTGGATCAGGGAAGCACCTTTCCACGCATGTCATAAGGCCTCTGCCAACCTCCCCATCTTCATTAAATTTGCTCTTATCATAAAAATATTGTGGGTTTAAGAAGTACCCAGCAGCATGTAAGGGGGGATGCAATTGCCTATCCCAACGTGCATCTATAATGTCCCAAAGAGGCATATACTTTGTCTCATCATCCCCATATCTTCTTTTGATGGCCTCCTTTGCGAGATCCATCGCTTCATAAATGTAACCCATAGCGGGTTTGTCACCATCAACCATCCTGAAAGTTGAAGCATTCAAATTTAAAGAAATATGAAACATTGTAAATAAAAAGAAGCTTGAAATGAAATTTAAAAAATGTAAAAGTTAAAGACTTGAATTACCTGAGAACTCTAACAAGGGACTACGTCACAGCAATAATCTCTTCGGCATCTTTCCAGAAGCCATCAATAAACACAAGTGCAGCAATTTCGATGCCTTCAGGGGTCTTGGAATGTTTAGATCCCATCCACTCAGGTCCCAAGAACATCCTCTTCAGATTTATCTTTTGCTCAACCACAGATTGCAAAGATATGAAATTTGTTGCAAATCTAGTCACTGTAGGTCGAACAATTTCTTTACCTTCAGTGTATATTCTCATAGTGTTTACGACAATAGTGTGGTTGTATAGGTATTTGGTTATGGATTTTTCCTTCTCTACAACCTCATGTATCCAATGAAGCTTACCAATGTCCTCAAGCATTAAATCTATGCAATGGACAGCACAAGAGGTCCAAAAAATAGTGGGGTGCCTCATCTCAAAAAGTCTACCAGCAGCCATATAATTCGCTACATTATCGGTGACAATTTGTACAACATGTTCTTCTCCCACTTCTTGAACGACTTCCTCCATCATTTCACAGATAAGTTGGGCAGTCTTAACCTTGTCTGGAGCATCCACTGATTTGAGAAACATTGTGCCTGCGGGACAAGATACAAGGAAATTTATTAAAGTTCTATTCCTCTGATCTGTCCATCCATCACTCATGATGGTGCACCCTGTTTCTACCCATGATGAACGAAACTCAGCTAGCACAAGCATGACAGCTTCAACACTCTCTAACAACATATCTGTCCTAAGGCTCTCTGATGTAGGGGCTTTGAACACTGGACCTACAACAGCAATTACATCAACCATAGCTTGCCAATAAGGACTTATGGCACAGTGGAAAGGTATGTCAGAATAGTACCAAAAGTTAGCAATGGCCTTCCTTGCCTGAGTATAGATATTTTTTTTTCCAACCAGTGCCATCCAAGGTAGGTTGGGAACCAGGTTTTGTGCGGGGAGCAAAAAAGGTGTTTATGTTTCCACCTCCAGTGTTGAAGGAAGGAGTTGAAGGACTCGCATGGCTTTGAGTTTGACTTGGCCTCGGAGGCATGTGTGGAAAACTTGGGAACGGCATTGAGGATTCAACAGATTGAGGTGACATGGAACTAGTGGTAGAAAAAGTATCAACTCCAACAGTTCCTATTTCAGCATTTTGCTTTTCTTTCTTGGCATTATGCTACTCTAACATATCAAGGGCCAAGGCTGCTTGGTATTTGACATTGTCGTCAACTTTGCCACAAAGACTTATATCACGGCCAGGTATTTTTGCAAGGTGGAACTTGAATCTATAAATGCCTCCACTACATTCCTTTTGGCAAAATTTACAAAGGAGCATGGATGTTCCGGGAATCTTGTCATAATAAGCCCAAGCAAAGTCCTTCTCTCTCAGCATTGTCGTTGCTTTGAACTTGTGTTTAATTTGTGGCTTCTGTTAAGATTTTGACTTGGAGTCTGGCTTCTATTTAATTTGTAATTTTGTGGCTCCTGTGAAAGACAACAAAAAATCAAATTTAAAAATGATCCAAAAATAATAAAATTTAAAATATGCTAGAAATTTAAAAAATTAAATGAAGAACTCAATGAACTCTCTCGTACTCTTATTGTTACAGTTAAACTAAAACAGGACTTCGCTGTTTGCCTCTATTATATCAGTTGACTTGAACAGCATAATCAGTGAATCACCATATGTTAAGGGGCCAGGGCTACTATATGTGAGTACCTAAAATTGGATTTTTGCACAAACTGACCAAAATATGTATCTGATGATGCCAAGTTTGGTTCAAAACTTCAACAAGCCAATATCTGGACTCTGAATTTTTAAAACCGTTGTCCATGTGTACATGATGAAAGTACAAAAAAAAGATGATCAGGAGATATAAAAGACTAAAGTGCTGTAAGAAACAGTTTGCAACTTTGCACTGTGCAGAAAAGATAAATGTGTCTAGTTTCTTGAGTGCGCCGTACAGTTTTTTGAATCCTGCGTGCTTGATAGCTGCCCACCTATGTGCGAGAATCAAAGCTTTTGAAGATAGATCTACATGTGAAAGGGTTAATGCGAAAGTTTCTGGTATATACATTGAAACTTATCTTGTTGTTGAAGAGGTCGTATTTCTCCTGCGTTGAGGAATTGTATTGCAACTTGCTGTGTTGAAAAGCTTAAGTCAAATGAAGAAAGGTGCATGAACTGCGTTGAAGGCTGTGACTCCTGGTACTCTATTTGGTAGAACCTGTAGGTCAATCTGTTGGAATGTGCATTCAAACATTGTGTGTACGCTGATTGAAACTCATTCATTCGGTCCATACACTTTGTTGTAAACAATCTTGGTATGTGCACAATGCACCGTATTGTATGCATTAATTAATACTGTGTAAGACTGCGTTATGGCATGTTATGGTAAGCGTTGACATGGTATGTGATGCTTTTCCATATACCATAAAGGCACATGAATTCGTTGAGCTCTTAATGGACATATATTACAATATATAAAATTACCATTGGGGTATATGGAAGGTATATGTTGGAGCCTTTCATTTAGTTCTCGCATAAACAATGAGCTGAGGGAAATATGTTGCATAAAGGTGTAGCCTGTTACCTGTTGTCCAAGAACACTGTTGTCCACGAACACTGCTATTCTAGTGCATTAACTCGATGACCGTGCTTGGTATATGAATATTGTGGAATATGTTATAAGGAATATAATATATATTGCATGATATATGAATATTGAGAGCTTGTAGTTGATTCCATTTTGTAAAGACATAGCAAATTACTATTAGTGTTTTTCTACGAATATTGTAATTATTTTTGGGCTCAGTTCAAATCTTATGATGGAGAAGTTTGTTGAAAAAGAGAAGGGTTTTCTGACTTCCGAAAAAGTTGTGTCCTACACATAGAGAGAATAATCTTGCTCAAGATTCTTCCAGAGGAAGAGGTGGTCGAAAAGGAAGAGGAAGAAATTTCAGAGGCAGGGGGGGCAACCACTCTCAAGGAGAAAAGACAGATCTGCACTGCATACGCTGCAAAAGAAATGGATCACATGATGCCTCTACAAGCTACCATGCGACAAAATTGAGCAGCAAAGAAACCAACAGAAAGGTAAAATTGATGATATAGACAAAAGTAAAGCACCTGAATCCACTCACTGTCTTGTGGCACAATGTAATATTGGAGTTAATGAAGATTTATTTAAGGCTTCACTTGCTTCTTGGAAAAATGAATGGCTACTTGATTCAGGAGCAACCTGCCACATGACTTATAGAAAAGATTTTTTTGAAGAATTTACTGACAATGTTGATGGAGCAGTATACTTTGCAGATCAATCAAAAATCAAGCCATCAGGGCTTGGCACAATCAGGCTTAAACTGCTTGGTCTTCCAGACTTTCTTCTGTATCATATTCTATATCTACCACAGCTCAAGAGAAAGTTGTTGTCCTTGGTTCACATCCGCCAGCAAGGTCACTCCATTCATATGTTTGATGGCAAACTTGAGGTAAGAAAAGCATCTGACCACTCACTTGTCATGAGGGGAATAGAAGAAGAAAGGTTTATCAAGCTGCAAGGTACCTCTGCTCGTGCACAACATTTCTCATACAATTCTCATCATGAAGAAGGTACACTTCCATCAAGTTTATTATGGCATGCTAGATATGGACATTTGAACTATGACAGCCTTCGCTTGTTGAAGAATAATGGTGTTCCTGGTTTGCCTACAATTCCTAGGAAACTTAAGCAATGTGATGCTTGCATTCTAGGAAAGCATAGCAAACAGTATTTTCATGATTCACATTCAAGAGCACATAGAAAACTTGAACTCATTCATTCAGATTTATGTGGTCCAATGCTTGTTCCCTCTGCAAATGGAAATAAATATATGATGACATTTATTGATGACTACACCAGAATGTGTTGGGTTTATTTATTGAAGAACAAATCTGATGCTTTTCAAACATTCAAGAATTTTCATACATGGATTGAAAATGATGCACAATCTCATATTGGCTCTATTCACACTGATAATGGAAAAGAATACACTTCAAATGAATTTGAAAATTATCTTCACCAACATGGGATAAAACATCAAACCACTGTGCCTTATAATCCCCAATAGAACGGTTTAGCTGAAAGAATGAATAGGACAATCTTAAATATGGTGTGCTCCATGATATTTTTCAAAATGTAAAATTGATGTTTTGGGTTGACGCAGTTCTATGTACTATATATATAAAGAATAGATGTCCATCTAATGCTATTAGAAACAAGACTCCCTAGGAAATGTGGTATGGACACATTCCTTCGGTAAAGCATCTCAGGGTCTTTGGTTCCACCTGTTACGCCTTGATACCAAAGGTAAATAGAAACAAACTTGGTGAAAGAAGTCATATGTGTATCTTCCTGGGGATTTCAAACACCTCCAAAGCATACCATCTCTATGATGAAGTCAATAAAAAGTTTGTTGTATCTAGCGATGTAATCTTTCTTGAAACATCCACAACTGACAATTTTGTTGAGCGACAACTTGATCGCTTAGATAGATTCACAAATGCAAAATCATTTCAAGAATTTGATAATAAGATTCCACATCTTGAAGGAGGGATTCCTATACTAGATCAACCTGTGGAATCTTCTTTTGAAGCACTCCCTCCCCCGCATGAAACTCCAATGGATGATACTTTAAGTGATTGGATTGATAGAATTGGGAGACTCAATCTTGATTCAGTCCCAACTCAATCAACGGAGCAGCCTGGACCATCTGAGAAAGGTCCCCCAAAAAGTCGGCTTCTGACAAAGACACTTGAAAATGTTCAATCCTGATGAGGTTGGAAAGACAGGAACTAAAAATTTAAATCGACAAAATGGATGGTGAAATGTAGAATGACTCTGATTCACGCTATTGATATGGATGTTTCTTATGATTGGTGAATTGAATTTGTCTACAGATTTCGAACCAACTTCCTTCAAAGAAGCTGCTTCTCATGATGAATGGAAAGAAGCAATGCAAAAGGAGTATGATGCCCTAATAAAGAATGGCACTTGGAAAGTTGGTTGATCCTCCAGTAGGAACCAAACCAATTGGCTACAAGTGGGTCTACAAGAACAAGTATAAAGCTGATGGCTCACTTGACAAGCATAAAGTCAGGCTTATGGCAAAAGGTTTTGCAAAGAAGGAAGGAGTCGATTATGAGGAGACTTTTGCCCCCACAGCAAAATGGACTACCATCCGGACACTCTTTGTCCTAGCAGCTTAGAACAGTTGGAAAGTCCATCAAATGGATGTAAAAATTGCTTTCTTGAATGGAGATCTAAAAGAGAATGTTTTTATGTCCCAGCCTGAAGGATTTGTTGTGAAAGGACATGAACATAAAGTATGCAAACTTGTGAAATCCTTGTATGGCCTCAAACAAGCACCACGAGCCTGGTATGAAAAACTAACTGAGCATCTTCTGAAAATCAATTTCAAACATTATGATCTTGATGATGCAACTTTGTTTGTCAAGAAGGTTAGCAAAACAATTGTATATCTTGTGGTATATGTAGATGATCTTTTGATGACAAGGAACAATGAAAGCTACATTGCATCCATAAAAAAAGGAATTGAGGAAAGGTTTTGAAATGACTGATTTGGGCTATGTTCATTACTATCTTGGTATTGAAGTGAATAAACATCCGAAGTCCATATTCCTTTCTCAAAAGAAGTACATTGGAGATCTGTTGAATAGGTTTGGCATGACAGAATGCAATCCTCTTATTACTCCCATGGAACAAAACATAAAGCTCACATCCATTGAAGGAAAAGAATTTGAGGATGCAACAAAGTATAGACAGCTTGTAGGAAGTCTCAACTACCTAACTACTACCAGACCAGACATTCTGTTTGTTGTTGGAATCCTCTCCAGGTTTATGAAAAAACCTTTCAAGGGACATTGGTCTGTGGCAAAAAGAGTTCTAAGGTACTTGAAGGGAACTCAAGACTTTAATATCAAGTATACACAGGTGGACGACTTCAGCTTGATTGGATACTTTGATTCAGACTTCGATGGAGACAAATAAACTGGGGTATCTACTTCAGGTTACGCTATGAGTCTTGGATCAAGAGTTGTCTCCTGAAGATCACACAAACAATCAGTTCCAACAGATTCCACAACGAAGGCAGAATATGTGGCAGCCGCTGACGCAACAAAAGAAATTGTGTGGCTCAAGAAAATTCTTAAAGATTTGCAGGTAAAACAAGTACAATCAAATCCACTCATGATTGAAAATACTTCGACAATAAAGTTGGCCAAGAACCCAAAGTTCCATGATCGAACGAAGCACATCAATACTAAATATCATCTGATTCGACATCATGTTGAGGCCAAAACAATCCATCTCCGCCATTGTTCCACTAATGAGCAAATTGCAAGCATCTTCACCAAAGCGCTTGGAAGAGAAAAGCTTGAAAGATTCAGAATGATTCTTGGACTCACCAACATCCCCTCAGATTAAGGGGGGGGGATGTTGACACCTAATCATCAAGATTGGGTGAATAACTGAAATTGATGTAAATAAATAACAGAAAATATGAAGAGTCACCGGGAGATGAAATGAACAGTCTCTCCCTCATGTACATAATTAAGACCAACCTTAATGAATATCATGAATTGTTTTGAGGAGTTACCTCCTGATTTGACAAAATTGCAATCCATATGAAGTTACCTCGCCCATGCCAAAGCATTCCCTACCAAGGCACATGGATTGTCGCAACTTACTTTGACAAGTAAATAGAAGTCCATCAATGATATCGGTAACCCACCATTTCAACACAATTTTGTGCACCAAGTTCTCCACCAATCCACCACAACTCTCATTTCGCCACCCCAAGCTACAATGGTCCACAACTCCTTGATTGAACATTTTTCTCCATGTCTCACAAGGCATACCTAGCCAACTCTCTTGGCAACAATGTTGCTTCTTGCAATGGCCTCACAACTCCCTCTCAGAACTAACATGTGCACATCTCAGATCCAACTGCTCTTCAAAGTAGTTTTGACACCATGTTATAAATCCACACACCATAGATATGGTCTATGCCTTAGCTAAGAAACATAAACACACTAGCAGTTCCTAACTTTAACAATTTTGCACAGTGGAATATACCAGTGATTAGATCAATGATAATACACAATATTTTATGCCCAAAGCTTCTTTCTTACAATTCCATTCATAAGAAAACTCATGGGGCTCTTTTACCAGAGATAATGGCCCCTTATATCCCAATTCAATGGAAAATACAATGTCAAGTCCTTTTGACCAATATCCTAGGGCTGAGAATTTGTCCTCTAAGACATTCCTTCCCTCATAAAGACACCTACAACACTCTAAATACTTAGTTGTAGCAAATTAGGGCTTTTACCAACCCACATCAGATTACTAAAACACAAATAAACTTACCTGGGTATGATCATTTAGCCCATGGTCGTCTTGTTGTAGCTTTCTTGGGCCCTTTGTCAGCTCCTTTAAGCCTTTAGCCCCTTTACTAGCATATTGTTTGCTCCTTTACCCTTCAACCAGCCCAGCAATCAACGCCTTTTCTACCTTGACCTCCATGTTTTTAGCTTACATCGGCCAGCAGATGCCTCGCTGAGCCCAGAACGTTGTTGTAACAACCATGCAACCCTCCTTCTTGTGTGCTATGGCTGTTTTGTTTAGACTTGCAGCCTATTCCTTGGTTGTGGCCTCACTTCAAGTTGTCAGCGGTCTACAAAAAACTTTTGTCAAGTCATTCCCAACCAACATAACCTTAAGAAATCTAGGCCTTGTCCACAAATCTATCCTTTTTCAGTTGTGGCTCCTTTTCCTTCCTTTTCTAAGTTACTAGCCTTGATCATCACAAGAAGAATGTTTCCTCTGTCTCCTTGCCCTTGTATTTATACTTTACCAAGGAGTATCTCTTGGCCTTGTTGGCCGACCTAAGCCAACTTGACACCTTAAGCCGACAATAATTAAATTAGAATTTATAAATGTTTTCCTTGGGTTCAAAGCCCACTCACTTTGGGTCCAAAACCCCAAACTTGGGTGCAAATCCTATTAACCAAATCAGAATTTGCCTCGAGGGCTTTTACAACTGAAAACACCTTTCTAACTACCAATATTTCAACATGGCTAAGACCAACCTAGTCAATATTCATGATTTATTTCCAAGATCGGTTAAGGCTGACTTAGTAGGCTCATAGTCCCTCTTGGGTAAAACACCATACGCTTGAGTTGTGTATATATGCATAGCTCTCATTTGTGATTTCACAAATCTTGTGATCATTCTTTATAGAAGTGATTTGGCCAATGGGCACAATAAAATGTTGCACTCTCTTGTGATTGGGTTATTTCTCTTTATCTCGTGATGCTCTTGGGTTATTTTTCTCTCTAGCTGGTGCTGCATTTCTTCTTCTTTACTGCAGATTTAGCATTTATTACTTGGTTTCATTCAATCATTTCTCACGCTTATGAATTATCTGCTAGGACACCACAAGCATAGTTTGAATTTAAAAGATACAAATGCAACTTAACTACATTCACTCGCAGTCTATTTGTAACCACAAAAATGTATGGTCAACTTTTAACTGAAATTAACTGTGATCAAGAGCAGAGTTGTATACAAGTACATATATACCCATTCCATTTGCAGATTTCTTTGTAACAAGGTGTATGTATCTATTCTCTTTATATATTTTAATATGCACACGGGCATACATAGAGGAATATGTGCTTATACAAACATATAATACTTGTGAAAGCAAACCACCAAATTACCAAAAAAATGAAAATGTTTTGCTTAGATTGCAGAATATTCTCAAAATTTAGACTGCATTTTCAAACAGGTAGGACTCGAATAAGTAGCAAATCTCCAGAAACTGGACAAGAATTTTGTTTGGATGCATTGTTCTTGGGATTCATTCTACTCATAGCTCTGCTTTCCAATGAGAAAAGACTTATTCTCGTGCAGATCCCTAAATTTCTTTTCACCTGAATTCTATCTTTTATGATCCTTTTGTTGTTCTAAGAGTTCTACCATACGGACTGAATAGTTTGATGTTGAACAAACCATGTCACAACTTGCCAGAATAATTTGGGTTATACATTTAGTAATCCATGCTAATAAACACTTAGTTGTCAAAGTGTCTTTAAGATCCCACTTATTCATTTAAACTAAGTTAATTACTTAACTATTATTGTTATTATAATGAACAAAATTTAGATAGTTAAATCTTACAAGGCCTTGCTTCAATCAATGTCTGATACGAGCTACACATGCTTTAAGAAGAAAAAACATTGCCCTCAGGTTATCCATCTTCCAAAACCCATGTATTAGTTCACATCATTTATATGGAACAGTTATCTAAAGTCCTGTGATCAAAAGTAAGATCATTTATATTCTCAAGAGACAAACAGTTGAACTCTGAATAATCCTGTTATGAACCTCCCTAAGGTATGTATATTGATCCATTCACGTTAAAGTTCTTATGCATTTTGTTATAACATTTATGCAATATATTTTCAAGAACATAGTTATGTTCCACTCTTTTTCAGCAAGCCTCTAACGATTTTGACAGGGATAAGTGAGGTTGATGCCATCAAGGAAGATTTGCAAGTTCTAGAAGAGAGAAAGGCAGAACTTTATGCCCAAAAGTGCATGTTCCTCACAAGAAACATTTAAAAACTTGAGGAAAAGGAGGCCAACCCTTGTCAGCATGAGAATTCCCACTAAGATGACAAGGGCCATCTTCTTCCTGTATCATTACCTACTCCTTGTAATATATTCTCTACGTAAATTTCTTACGAATGCATTCTAGAGAGTTCAGACTTCAGACACAGATCTTGTTAAGTCTGGAAAGTAATTATCATGGCATAAGATAGTCAATTTATCAACTTGGATGCCAAAATAGTGTTAGATTTAATTTATGTGTGAAATTTAACCGCAGTTCATTATATCTTTTTCTAACAAACGTTATATACAACTATTAACAATGATCAGTTTCAATCAATCATGATCAACTTTCAAATATAGATAAAGTCACATGGTCAATATATAGCCATATGGTTAATATATTTAATTGCAGTTCATTATGACCATTCTCTAACAAAGGTTAAATACAACTTTTAACAGCAGTCAGTTGTAATCAATCGGGATCAAATTTCAACTATAGTTAATTTCAACATGGTCAATATATAACCATAGTTGATTGACATCAAGGTCAACAAAGGTTGAAGTGCGTGTATATGGATGTTGTTTTCTTTATGGCATGGCGTATGTTCGATATATTTTTATACATTTATACAAAGATATCTAGAGAAAGAGAGAGAGAGATTGTAATCATGATATTTTTTAGTTTGCTAATTTGTCTGTGACTTGCAGGACTAGCCTTTGACTGAGAAACCACGACCCAAGGGCATCCAAGCCGTCAAAGTCCCCTAGGGATTGCACCCAGCCTGGGCCACACCAACCCTTAAATGGCTGGATTTTATGTACCCATGGGGTTTCGAACCTGTGACCTTAACACAAGGAACGCCTTAACAAAACACTGTCACCGACTATTCTACTAAGAAAACATCAAATTACATAAAATTTTGAAAGAAATTCTACTTGTATTGGAGAGCATTACCATTGATCAAATGTTAGAATTAATTTTCTAAGGAGGACTGATATAAATAACAAATCCTTAGAAATTGAACAAGGGTTATGCTTTTGTCGTTCTTGCAATATATACAAGTCACTTATAGCTCTGAATTTGAAGGAGAAAGTGCTTGTGCACTTCCACAAACTTTTTTCTCCCAAGTTCAATTTTTTCAGGAACTGCTTAATGTTCTGATAGTTGACCATACAACTTAACGTAGCAAGTTGAGCAATATCTTTAAGCACAACCATAAGAACCAGTTGTTTTATGTCATTAAATACCACACTTTTTTCATTTAAACTCCAAAGTACAGTTAGCTATTACTATTAACATTCAATTTTCCAATTCATAAATTTTAGAATGTTATGCTCAATAGGCTTCACCTGAATCAAGATTTAATATGACCTTGCCAAAGACTCGAAATCCTGAGCAGGTTGTTGTTATTGGGATTTATACAAGTCACTCATGGCTCTGCATTTGAAGGAGAGACTACTTGTGAACTTCCACAAACTTTTTTCTGTTCATGGGATTTATAGAAGTCACTCATAGCTCTGCGAGAGACTGCTTGTGAATTTCCACAAACTTTTCTTATAAATGACTTGACTTGATCTCTAAATGTGCACATCATTTTCACAGGAATCTCAAGTCAAACTCGTTGTGAGTTCAACTTGGATTGGGCTAGAAAAGAGTTAGACTCGTGAGTCAAACTATCCTCCCTAATTGTTTTCCCAAGTTTTTTCCAATCCAGTATTTCATAGGAATCACAAGTCAAACTCACTGACTCCTGAGTTCAACTTGGATTGGGCTGGAAAAGCGTTAGACTCACGAGTCAAAATATCCTCCCCAATTGTTTTCCCAAGTCTTTTCCAATCCAGTATTTTGTGCTTGTGTATTTCTTTATAGTCGTGTATGCGTATTCCTTACTATTTGTGTACTTGTTAAGTTTCTCCCATTTGCCGAATTTTTCCAGATCTGAGTTAAACTCTGACTCTTCTGCCTTACCAAGTTCTTCCTGACTCCAAGTCTGGTAATCTTCATGCATATGTTTGCATGTGCTACAAATAAAACACATCAATATTTAATACTTAGTACTTGTGTGTTACATTGAGTTGTCGAGATTCATGGGTGCATCAAAACACAAACATGCACATCAAAATTGCATGCAGTCTCTTGAATGGGGACATTCTAGTACCCAGGGTACTAGAAATGTCTAGTACCCCAGGTT
The DNA here is from genome assembly GCA_000404065.3 of Pinus taeda. NCBI lineage: Eukaryota > Viridiplantae > Streptophyta > Pinopsida > Pinales > Pinaceae > Pinus > Pinus taeda. Next base: position 105,024 of record APFE030741275.1, read on the forward strand.
CATGAGTGCATCAAAACACACACATGCACATCAAAGTTGCATAGAGTCACTTGTATGGGAACATTTATAGTACCCGAGTACTCGAAATTTCTAGATATGGCTTACCCGGTACAAACTTCCAAAATAGGTTATGCCAAGTGCAGGTGTGTACATCAATATTTTACACTGGGGTGCAATTAATCTCAGTTGACCAAGCTCGTGGGTGCATCAAAACACACAGACACAAACACATCAACCTTGCAATGAATCTCAAGTATGGAGGGCATTTTTAGTACAGGAACTACCTAGCACAAACCCTGAAATATAGAGTATGCCAAGTGCAGGTATTTTTGTGTGTGCGCGCACATGTTAGCTTCATTGGTTCAACAACAATTGCCAAAACTGTAGTCTCATATGAGATCACAGGATCCATTCCCATCAAGTCCTTTGAGGTTACCATCTACTCATTTGAGTTGCTGGTTATTTCTTCGGTTCAAGGTTACTTGGGAGCGGAAGAAAAAACAGGGTGCGGGACCGGGAGTCGAAGCAGGAGCAACTTTTTCAGAAGCTCCCGGTTTGAGAGCAATTCCGGGAGTGTTTTTTATATAATATATATATTTTTATATTTTTGCATTTTGATGCATATATGTCAACAAAAGCATGTAGAAGGATGAATTAGATGTAAAAAACATTAACAAACAAACTAAACAACCAAAAGAAAAAAAAAAAACATAGATTGAACCATATAACAGCAATCAACTAAAAGTTATAATCTTCATCAACCACGTCCACAAGTTAGTAACATACAACATATTGAGTCTCATGATTCATCAATCTTAAAGTTTCAAGCTTTCAAATTTAAATATATAGCATTTATCGTAATTTATCACCAAAGTTGTACTTGTAAGCTAAGTGTAACCATTACAACAAAGAATATCTAACATGAAATGAAACAACTTTCAACTTTCATGAAGCATCATCTTCATAATTCATTACCAATGAGTTATAATTGCCAACTTCAAACTTCAAACTTAAATTATCATATATATTGTTTACAAAAAATATCATAATAACTATGAAAGATTCAACATTTATTAAAAGTTAAAACTACTAGAAACTAGAAAAGAAAAGTAAATCTATCATCTACGGCTTCCTCTTGCCGCCACGAATAATGCCTAATTTCTGAGCAGGTCATGGCGGTCTTCTAGGAGTACCCTCCTGTACAGTCCCACGACCAGAACTAGAAGGAAAATGCCATCCACATGTGGATATACATGGAGATGGCGACAACAAAGGAATAAGACTTGGAACTCTAGCACTGAACTAAATGGTGGGGGTGGCATGGTTTTCGCTTCATCTTCATCTCTCATAAGTTATGCTTCCAATTCTTCAAGATGTATAGTGTCATCCTCCAAATTATCGTCCTCCAGCTGGTTGTCCCAAATTTTATATGTTGGATCCTCATAAGCCCGATCATAGTAATAACTCAACAACCTCAAATTGTAGTGAACATAAACCAAGATTTCTACCTGGTTTTCATTGACTCTGTTTCTTTTCACATTATGCATGAAGTTATAGGTGCTCCAACACCTCTCTACAGAAGAAGTATTTACAACCTGTGAGATAACTTTTTTTGCCAATTTTGGCAAAAGTCCCATGCCGCCATATGCTTCCCACCATGTGAGAGCATCAAACCTGTATCTATCTTCCATTGCATGCAAAGAAACAAACAAACTAGTGCAATTGAAGTATTTGCCTAATTCAAGAAGCAGATTAGCATACTCCTCCCTGTCAGGTACCAACTTGTCTAATGCTTGCATATATCCTGTAGATACCTCTAGATCTATATGGGGTTTGACCCTAACACCACCCCCAGGTGCAGGTTGGCCCAACCAAGATGGAGACTAGTATTTTGGCATAAGGATATACACCAAGGCATGTAGTGGAACATTAAGTTTATTCCACCTTATACACACACAATTGTGGAGTCAGTGGATACAAGTTGGGATCATCTTTCTTAACAATATCTTTTATTTGCCCCAACATGGTATCCATTTTCCCATACACCTCCCCAGTCACTGGTTTATCTATATCTACAAAACGAATCATGTGATAAATGGGCTTGGTGAATTCCAATACTTGCCTCACAAGTGCCCAAGACTAACCATCAAGAGTGGTCTCGTCCACCTATTCAAAACCTTGCTTTTCAGCTACATTTGTAGCCCTTTCCTTTAATACCTACTAGTGTGGACTTGATACCATGCTAGCCAATGACTCTCTTACCTTCAAAAGGCACTTGAAGGTGAGGTAACAACTAGCAAATCTAGTCTTCGCAATCTTCAACAGCTCTAACCTTGAGTGACTGTGGAAAAGCCCATGTGTATTGCTATGATTTGTAATAAATTTTATCATTTGTTTGCCTCTCTTGTACAAACCACCAATCCATTTGTATTGTTGGTTTTCGTTCTTAATAATATCATGCATCAAAAGGTTCAGTGTGTGAACCAAACACCCAGACCAAAATATGTTGGGGTATTTATCCTCAATAATTGCTCCCACTGCCTTACAATTAGCAACATTATTAGTAATGACTTGGATGACATTGCATGGCCCAATGCATTCAATTGTTTCAAGTAATGGTTCTACAATGTTGATTTTGGTCTTGAACTTCTCTGAGCAATCATATGTTGAAAGAAATATGGCACCACTAACAGACACAACAAGAATGCTTATCAATGGCTTTCCTTTCACATTTTTCCATCCATCAGATACAATGGACACCCCATGCTCAGTCCAAGAATTTTTCATTCTACTCAAAGAACGTGATATTTTGGTTTTTTCATGATCAACTCCAACAATTCTAGCCTTGTCATACCCAAGGCTCTTGTATCCTTTAGGGACATCATTTATGGCAGAAACCATTTCATGCCAATAAGGTGAGTGAAGAACATTGAATGGTATACGACATGCATAGAGAAACTGGTAAACTTTTGAATCCACATCATTCCTACACCCTTCATCGTGGAAATTTGATATGGTTCTACGCCTTAAAGAGATGTTTGGTGACCCTGTGCCTCCATATCCACTACCAGGGGAGGATGTTGAAGGAGATCTTTGTGCATATTGATGTGATTGTGAACTTGGTTCAAAGAAACCCTTTGATTTTTTAGATTTGTATTGGGCTTCCTCCTCTTCCCTTATGTATTTGGCTCTATCTGTTGCTGACACACTTGCACAAGTTTTGATTCCTATTGCTTTATCTTCATCCCATGGCCTTTTCCCACAAACTTGCCTTCTGGCACGGGTGTATGAAGTTGTGCAAGTTTTGTTGCAATGGGGGTAGTCAAATTTAGTGGTTCCATCCCCTTTCCATGCTTCAGGCCTAGAAACATATTTCCACAATGGGGTTTGGTTTTGTTTAGTTTTATGGGCTAAATCATGTTCACTCTCTTCCTCCTCACCAAGGTACTCCTCATTGGGGTTTTCAACAAATTGACTATAACCCACTTCTTAATCCTCTTCTTCATAATCAACCCTCCTTGCTCTACTCTCCAACATCATAATAACCAAAAAAGGAACCAAGAAGAAGAAAATGCCAACTATATAACCATGATGTTTGAAATTTGAAGTTTTGAATCTGCAAAAAAGTGGAGGAATGGGAATGGGAAATAGAGAAAGAAAAATATTTATTTATTTAGCAATGAACATAGAAGAAAACAAAAATGCTAGATTAGAGTGTAGATCCTACCTCTTTGGCCTTCAATCCCAAGCTTCAATCTCCCCTTGCAAGCTCCTCAAGCTCCTCCAAGCTCCTCTCTCACCAAGCTCCTCTCTTCACACTTCAAACTCTATCTTGCTCCAAACTCTCTTGCTCTTGCTCTGAATGGATGAAGTGAATAATGGGAGGGGAGAGGGTCTATTTATTTCCCCCCTCCCCTTCCCCTCCCTTTCCTCTATCCTCTCCATCATCAGCGTCGCCCTCTTGCTTGAAAACGCGGCCTTTTTTTCTATCGGTTGAGAGCATTTTTTCAAAGGGGGAGCAATCGAGAGCAATCGCTCCCTAACCATTCCCGATCTGAAAAACACTCCTGACCGATCCCTAAAACACTCCAGCAAAACCAGGAAACATATTTTTTTTCGAGGGCGTGCTCT